>LIEC01011911.1:14133-112608 GCA_001925005.1 Drosera capensis
TGAAGATTTTAACTTTTTAACTTTTTCTCAAACAATACACTAAAATTATAATGTACCGGTTTTTTTGTAATAAATTATATAATTTTATACAATTTTCAGTTTTGTAATTTTCAATCGATGCGGAAAAATAAATAGTACAAGGTTTATACCGATTCGTCCTGACTTAATCAGGGATTTACATCCGGTTTAGAGGCATCGCAATGTACTATAATCACCCTAAGTACAATTTATCACCTCTGTTTACAGACTAAACAACTTACAAGTTCGTTTCTCCTAATCTATCCTTAGACTAGTGAAACTCAAAGTACAAACATTCTCCTAGTGACTCCATACGCCTAAACAAACCTACGTCAAGGTTCTCAAGCAGTAAAACACTCCACGAGTGGTGTTGATCACATCAACAAAATACAACTCAATAAATGACTACAGACTTGATATTTCCATTTTCATCAGTATAGATATGAGTTCTAATAGGTTCGAATATACCTTAATCCTTTTTAAAAAAATGAACCTCTTGAATCACATGAAGATTGGTTTTGCAAGACACTTGATAAAGTTAGAGTGATTGAAAATTTTGTGACTCGATTATCAGAGAGATATTTTTCACTTTTCTCATATAGTAAACCAAAGAGCCATCGTGGAGAGGTGGAGATCATAGGAGAAAACCATTAGGAGACTGGTTCAAAAAAACAGTTTATCCACATCCCTAAAAAGTAGGATAATTTTTAAAAATAATCTGATTGGTCAAACACTTTTCGTCACTAAGTAAAAAGATATTTTTCCAAGAATCAATTCTTTTCAAAGATAGGGTTCATGACAAAAACTGAATAAGATAGATCCAAAATCCTAAGTGCTCATAGCTATAACTGACTAAACAAAAGCACCAATCCGTTTATAATGTTCATGACCCTACATGATAGTACTGCACCTTCCATCTTGTAGTTATTGTGCATTGTCTTTGAGTTGCAATCTTGAGGTTAAAACTCGGAGATCCTCTTCTTCCATTAGCTTAAAGTTCTCCCTAGATATTAACCTCTTGGTACTAATCTGCATATCAACATATTGACAAACATAATTACATTTGGCGTTTGTCATCATCAAAACATCACAAGGTTCAATAGCTTCGATTGTATTTTCAGATTGTTGAAATGAAACAATGCGTCAATTTATTGAAATTGGGCGCCTGAATACTACAAGCCCTTCACATTATCAAACTATGGGCTAACACAACGAAACAGAACGTCTGAATAATTTTGCACTTTATGGGACTTCTGAGACACTAATTGGAACAGTGTACTGTTTATTCGTTTAATCTTGTGTTTTTTTTAAAAGACAACAGATGCACTGTTTGAATAACACTAGTATCGTGTTTGAATGAAGCAGCACGTCATCGTTATGTAAACATTATGTCTGAATACTTTAATCATGTAAATAAAACGAAACATGTTGGCTTTAGTTTGTCAATATTCTATTGATTTCTATTGGTTTCAAGACGTACTGAATGGGTCAAGAAGGCATTCTGAATTTTTCTTTAGGTTATCAAATCTAATAAATATAATCTTGAATCATTTGATTTAAATTTTATGCCTGCATTCATGTTCTTTTCATATCATTTCATTTTTATTTTTTTTTGTAAAATTCTAATAACAAAACCCTAATTTTTCAATGTCATTTTTTTTTCATTTGATTTTGTCCGCGATTGAAGAGTGTAATTAAATTGAAGGGTGGATTTGGATTGTAACGACGATTTGAGTTGGATTTTGATGGAACGATTGCTTCTCATTTCAGTGCGCCCAATAATGTACTAATGATCTCGTTCAAGTTTTGATATGCTTTGTAATACAGGAAAAATATTGATGCTGCAAGGAGTAACCAACTAGTTCTGTTAATATATTGGATTTGCTCTGCCTTCACAAATAATTTGTTTTGGATTTTTTTTTAAACTTCAGAACAAGTCATTGATGGGGATAATTAGTTATTAGACTATTAGCCCTGAGATTACGCATAATCTTGCGTTTGTGTTGGGTGAGATTAATAATGGATATCTCCTTTCCCACAAGTTAGTCCTTTATATGAAAGATTAAGTTAATTAGATGGGATAATTATTTCTTTTTTTAAATATCTCAAAAACTTCAAACATAAAATAAAAACTTATATTATTAATCTTAGTCCTCTAAAACAAAAACACCCAAAATGAAATTACTCCGATCAGCCACGCAAACTTAACATAGAAAATCGCATCATCCCAACAACTTCCATCAATCACAACATTCTATTCCCCAAAAATAAAACAGAAACTAGTCCAAACTCCAAAGAAATGGGTAAGCATGTCGACACCGTCGTGCTCATTCTGAAACTAAAAGGCGACCAACCCCACCCCACCAAAGCCCACTTTGCCGCTTCGTCTCGCATTCCCTTTGCGCGGCGTCGACACACGCGTCCAAAACATGTCGACATTCCTTCGACACTCTCACCTCACACTCAATCTTCCGTTACAATCCCTTCAAATCCCCCCTCGCCTGCAATAATAAACTCACCTGTTTTCATCATCGGCACTGTGACGAGAGATCTTCCCTTTTTGGTTCAAATCTCATCTCTATTGCGACAGGTATGGTGAAGAATAGGATTGAAGTGTGTGTCTTCTGTTACGTGTTGATCAAGGTTTCATTTTATTCTTCCGTCCTTGTAGGTTTCGGTCAAGATCGAGATTAAGATATATCATAATCGGCGAGACGATTTGATTATAAATATCTATCTGACTTCTGCGAGATATTAGCCGGTTTCTCGTCCGCAGAGTTTCTTATCGGAATAAATAAAAGTGATGTTCTTTGAGGTAGTCTTACCCCTCTTTCTGATTCAAGTTTTAGTTTATGGTATCGTTTTGATTGCAAAAAGGGAATCCTGTTATTTTGTTACTGTTAGTGATAGTAACGTTTTGTTTTGTACCCTATTCTGAATTTTGTACTAATCTTGGAAGCGCTTTGCTCATGTTTTCCGGTAGATTGTATTTCCTGGGGTTTCATGGTTATCGGCTTTTTTTTCTGCTTAGTTTTTATTTTTTTTTAATTTTTTTTAGGAATAGGAATTTTGTGTTACTGGAAAAGCTGAGGGATGTATGTTAGAACTTGACTTATTGCTTGAATGTAAAGAGAATTACATCGGCAATCAAATGAAAGAATCTAGAGAGTTCTGGAGTGAAAACAGTAGATATTTAGGAGTAGAACTTAGGATCGGATTATCCATGATCTATGCCATTGTTTTCCTACTTCTTAATCCAATGTTATAGGAGTTGCAACTCAAATCATATCATGATTTTATCATAAGAAATACTAGGATGCTAATAACTAGACTTGCAAGATTCCAGTAATGACAATCTCGAACTGCCTTACAACATTCTGTGTATTATCTCCCACTGGATTTCTATGTCATTAAGATTTATTCTCTCTTCCAAGTCCATCTATCCCCTTCACCGATTTCTTTGTCATCAACTTTCCTCCTTCCGATTCAGTGATTTCTTTGTCATCCTGTATCTGAAGGTGTTCGGATGTGCTTTACATCAAGGCATTGCCAAATGATAGAACTGCCAGGCAATGAATTTCTTTCCTAAATTTAGGGAAAAATAGTGAGCCTTCTTAGCCACATGTTGAAAGTTCTATTGATTTCAAGTTTTTAACCGTTTTCTAAATAGTTTACAAAGCACATAGTTGTTTCGAGATTTCTATAACCCAATGTGTGTGTGATATGACGATGGTATAGAGATAGAGAACACTCCTCAGTTCTTGGATGCATTTATGAATCTATTCCTTCATTTAAGGATTCTGCTTGTCTTCTAAACGTGGGTTTTGGTAGCCTGTGATGGTAGGTTTTGGGTAGTTGGTAACTGGAAGCTGGTGCGTAAAATATCGTTTCTCTTCGCAATCGGTCGGTGTGTCTTCATTCCTCAAGGCTATAGCAAAAAAGGTATGCCTGTGGGTATAGATCCCTAGCTTTTTGGTTCTAAATGAGATCAGAGATTTTTTCTCTTTTATTGGAACTGCTAAGTTATGTAAGTCTGTAAAATTTTCAAGTCTAGAGAATTTAGGTCTAAAAAGTAGAGTAGGTGATCTTTATAAGTTGAAATGTATTTAGAACTATATGCAGTCACACAATTTTTCATGAGTTGAGTAACATATTCACAGAGGTCGATCTTAAACTGGAAAAAATTATATTGGAGTCGTGCACATCAAATTATATGCATTTTTTCAGTTATTAGTATCCTGTTGGTGGAGTTGCATTGTAGACAACTTAAGTGATCATTCCATGAGGAAAAGTACTACTTGTCTGGATTGCTTGTCCTATTTTGTATGTCTTCGTCGTTTATGCCACGAGAATCACATCTTAGCTTAGCCCACTTGCTACTCTACCATCACATCCTTTTTCGCTTCCAGATGTCCGTTGATCATATAAAACCACCTGAATCAAATTCTTTATCCTCCTCCTAGTTCACCTCGTAGTAGTGATGTTAAAATCCTCTTATCTATTATAAGCATTTATGTCATTACCTGGTTGCCTCACCGCAACATTGCCTCGGCGGTCTCCTGCCTTGTTTGTTGATTGATGGCTCTTCTTTTTCGTATTTCTTTTCTTCATCAATATTTTATTTGTCCCTCATTTTCTTTAGTTCTGTAGTTTATTTAGTTCACAGTTTTTGTTCATAATACCACCCAATTATTATTTTTTACAAAATTTGGAAATACTTGTTCAAATTCTATAAGTCAAATAAAGAAACCCGAAGTAGCCAAATTGTCCATCATTTTCTGGTTTGGGTGGGTAACTTGTAATTATTTTTTCCAGAGAGAATATTAGAAAACCCGCCCAAATCATATGATGATGGTCAAATTGGTTACTTGGGGTTGATTTTTTGGAATAATGTAGATTTGAGCTGGCATTTCGGAATTATTTGTACTGTGGGTTTGAATATGACTATTATTGCTGTTTTGAAAATTTCATCCTTGAGATTCTTTATGCAAAATCTAAGTTCATATTATCCTCATCTGAATTGCAACCGAGCAAGCAATGAGATACTGGTACATTTTTGTCTCTAGCATTCTATAACCTAAGAAAAGGATGACCTTAGTCATGATCGGTGCTTGGAAACCTAATATAGTACTAGGTCCTGAGAGAGAGATATAGTATCACCTCATGTGGGGCTAGGCTTGACATCTCCTCAAGAAAAGGTCATGATAGAAACAGATTATACGACGCATCGTATTGTTAAATAAAAGTTTTCATCTAGTGACGTGGTAGCACATTTTTCTTTCCTAATGTTTAAGGTATTTGATCAAGTACCTTACTTCCCAAAAGTAGATACCCAAAATTAGATTGGCGCCTTTTATCGGAACGTGTCAAGATTATGTCATAATAAAAGTACAATCAATCTCTCTTTATTCATCCTTCTTGTACATTTCCTTTTGGTTTCCTCCAGGACCTCAACTGATTATTTATTTTACAAGCTCTGATGTTTTGCTGTTGATCACAGGGCTTGATTCCTTTGTTCTTGGTAAATCCTTTGACTGATCATTTCAACATGATATCAGGTATTGACATTGTGGAATTTCCTTTGATCTGTAACTCCAGTTCTGTGAATTTAAATTGCTTATGAATTCACTTGTTTATCCCTTTTTTGCAGTTGCACTTTGGAGCCACCTGTCGGAGGTCGCGTCGAACTCAAGCTGCACTTCAACTGAAATCGAGGAGTGCCGGGATACATCAGTGGCATTAACACTAAAGGTAGTCGCGATTGCTGCTATATTAGTCGCTGGGGTCTCAGGAATCACGATCCCACTGTTTGGAAAGGATAGACGGTTCTTACGCACAGATGGCAACCTCTTTGTTGCCGCCAAGGCATTTGCTGCTGGTGTGATACTCGCCACTGGCTTTGTACATATGCTGCCAGATGGCTCAGAGAATCTTACAGATGATTGCCTTCCAAAATACCCATGGTCGAAGTTCCCTTTTTCAGGGTTCATCGCTATGCTCGCAGCGCTATTGACACTGGTGGCTGATTTTGTTGGGACACAGATTTATGAACGGAGGCAAGAACGACTGGTGGCTGATGAAGGCTTGCAAGGAGACAAGGGAGTTGATGGGCTTGAGGAGGGAGGAATATCTGAAAGGTCTGAATCTAAAGTTGGAGGGAAGGTGTTTGGAGAGGAGGAAGGTGGTGGGATGCACATTGTAGGTATACATGCCCATGCAGCTCATCATAGACACAGTCATCGGCATGGGCATAACGGATGTGAGTCGCAGACCCTTGATGTTTCATCAGATGAACATGGCCATTCACATGCTCATTTTCATGGTCATTCCCATTCACATGAGATTGAAGAAGAAACTACTGGTAATGGACGGCACGTTGTCGTTTCCCAGGTAACATTATATAATACCATTCTTTGTAGAATGTCCTCTTTGCTTTTATGATTCCCTGTCTTTATGAATACGTGCTTCCTCCATCGCAATGGTTTGACAGTCATATTGAGTTAAATGGTAAAGGTTTTTATGTTAGGGTTTTATGAATACGTGTTATAATTATTGATTTTGAGTGTTAGGTTAGGTTATGATATAAGGCTATAAGATACAACCATAAACCTTCTTAGAAGACGATATTTGTTTATCCATAATGACAGGGACCGTATCGTTCGAGTTCTTGACTACATCTTTGAGTTTCTCTTGTTCTTGTTCACTATAAAAAGGCAAAGTTGTCTGCCCAAAATATAATATTTATTCTCTCTTTGCAGGTTTTGGAGTTAGGCATTATCTCACATTCAGTAATCATTGGGCTATCCTTGGGAGTTTCCAACAGTCCATGTACCATCAGACCCTTGATAGCTGCCTTGTCCTTCCATCAATTCTTCGAAGGTTTCGCGCTTGGAGGCTGCATTTCCCAGGCTCAATTCAGAAGATTGTCTACCATACTCATGGCTTGCTTCTTTGCCATAACGACTCCCGCAGGAATTGCTGTTGGCATTGGTATTGCGTCTTTCTACAATCCAGATAGCCCCAGAGCACTGATCATTGAGGGTATCCTCGATTGCATATCTGCGGGGATCCTTATTTATATGTCATTGGTTGACCTGATAGCAGCAGATTTTATGAGCAAGAGAATGAGATGCAATGTTAGGCTCCAAATGGTTTCTTATTTCGCCCTTCTCATGGGAGCATTGTTGATGTCATTACTTGCCATCTGGGCGTGATGTGTAGATGAAATGGTTCGATAAGTTTTCGGTTTCATTTTTCTTCATGTAGAGTTTTGTGCTTAGGAATTGGCAAAATTCATTATATTAATTTCTAAAGTAGCATAACGGTGAGGCAACAGGCAAAGGATGGATGTGTCAATGAATGTCGCCCAACATGAGTTTCCTGCTACTTTCTTCTCACTAGTGCAGCCAAGATAGAAAAATGGAGAAGATGCAATTTTTACAAGTTAGTGGGATATTAGCTCTCTTTCTAAGGGAGAAGATCCTTACTGAGGAATTTATGTTCAATTGCTGGTGGAGAAAATGTAACTGAGTTGCTTTCAAGGGACAAATGGTTTCACTTGATATTTAAATTCCCTAGATTTTTGAACGAATGCGCCTACCATTTTTTCTGTGAATCTGAACTGTATTAATGTGTGTTTGATCTCGCCCGTTAAAGCTCTATTGGTGGTACTTGTTCTCTTAGGATTTGGGTGGAAGAGTACTGCAATCTGCAAGTTATTAATACAATTTCTGGTTCCCAGTTTGCTCCATGATGGAAATTCTTGTTTCCTTAAGATGTGTTATCTATATCGAGCCAAGTGAAACTAGGCTGAGATGGAACTGAAATACGAGAAATATGACTAGAGCAATGAATTCCACAGCGCACGGTTCTGGTAACAAACCTTTTAATGGATATTCCTAACATGAAAAGTAAAGTACTAATGAACTCCTGGCACTGCTGCAATGGTTTGCTCAGTTGCCTTTGGTGAGAGGTTTGCAGCCTTTCTTTCTAGTCTGCACGGCTGCTTGTGGAGATTGTTCTGTAGACTTCCTCCTGGTCTGCACACCTACAGACAGTTGTGACTGTTCTGTAGGTTTGATGATAGTCTACACAAGAACAGTCTTCTTTGTCAATCCAATAAGCTGCTTGTCTATCTTTTTGACATCTATCTGTTTGGTCACCGTCCATGACCTTCCCTCCTTATCAAAGAGTTTCAGTTTCCGATTGAGAAAGATACTGATTATCCATCCAAACTATGGTTGTTTTGATTGCATAGCTTTGGTAAGCTGATGCAAAAGCAATCTTGCCCAGTTGATTTCGTATTTCGTGTGGATTGCACACATGATTTCTTGTTGATCAGTGGTAATCTGATCTTTACTGAATTCTCGTGAGAGAATGACCTTTTTGACAACATCAGCAAGCAGGTTGTGTTGTTTGGATAAGAACTTCTTCATTGTTCTTATTCCTTCATTCCACTTATCTTCTCCAAGCATGACATGTCTCCCCGTTGTTACAATTGCAGGTGGAATGATCCTCGACCCTTCATTTGAAAGGTTGAAAGATTGAGCGAAGTCATCAGCCTTGATGTAGATTGCAATGTTCGATACAGTAGAGGTATAGGAGATTAACTGCAAGTTGTCCGTGACTTTGGCTTTGTTGATGAAATCAAGTACTTCTTCTTCATAGATTCTGCTGGTTCGTTTGTAGAAGTACTTGAGTCCGGCTTCTTGAATTAGATCAGCGATTTCCTTTACTTCAGTTGATTCGTTTTGTAATGTGTTGAAGTTGAACACCACTCCAGTTTGAAGTTCGATCTTTCTTTATGGACTTAATTCATCAGATTTGGAGCTCCTCATAGTCTGCAAGCTGTGATCTTATCCATAGTATTTGTGCAGCACAGCTTCCTACAGCAATATACTTTGCTTCTACAGTAGAGGTTGACACAGTGGTCTGCTTCTTACTGAATCAGGAAATCAATCTTGTGCCAATAAATTGACATGATCCACTTGTGTTTTTTCTGTCAACTCTACAACCTGCAAAGTCTACATCTGAAACCTATGAGTGTAAAATCTGATTCCCTAAGATACCATACATCAAGGTTTGAAGTTTCTTTGATATTTCATATGATTCTCTTTACTGTAATATAGTGGGATTCATTGGGATCAGATTGATACCTTATACAGACATAGATTGCATATTGAATGTCTGGTCTGCTTGCAGTAAGGTGTAATAATGACCCTATTATTCCTGTATACATGGTTTGATTTATTTTCTTTCCATGTTCATCTTTATCTATCTTTCTTGATGTGCTCATGAGAGTTTTTATATGGCCAGTACTTTCAAAGCCATACTTTTTAATTATGTTCTTTAAGTACTTAGATTGATTTATAAAGATTCCACTTTCTAATTATTGTACTTAAAGTCCTAGACAATATTTTAGTTCCCTCATTAAACTAATATGAAATTTAGATTTTATTAGTTCTACAAAACGTTCACAATATTTATTATTAGTGTAACCAAATATAATATCATCAACATAGATTTGCACTAACAATATATGTTCCTTATGCTTTTTGAGGAATAGAGTGGTATCTACCTTTCCTCTTTCAATTTTGTTTTCACATAGAAATATTGAGAGGGTTTCATACCATACCCTAGGTGCTTGTTTTAATCCATACAATGCTTTGTCTAACCTATATACATATCTTGGATATTTAGAGTCCTCAAAGCTAGGAGGTTGTTTAACATAAACTTCCTCTTGCAGCTTCCCATTTAAAAATGCACTTTTCACACTCATTTGATAGACTTTAAGTCCTTGATATACATCATAGGCAAAGAACATTCTTATGGCTTCTAATCTTACTACAAGGGCGAAGGTTACATCAAAATCAATCCCTTTTTCTTGTGAGTATCCCTTAGCAACTAATCTAGCTTTATTTCTAATGATTATTCCATTTTCATCAGATTTGTTTTTAAATACCCATTTGCAGTCTATAATTGGATAGTTTTTGGATCTTGGTGTGAGATACCATATCTCATTTCTTTGGAACTCATTTAATTTCTCTTGCATAGCATCTACCCAGTTTGGATCATTTAATGCTTCACTTATTATCTTTGGTTCTATTTCATATATAAAACAAACAGATAGACATTCCATATTTGTTTTCCTTCTAGTCTACATAGGTGCATTTCTTATCTCATATTATGTCATCTTGTGTATATGCCTTGATCCATCTTCTTTTATCTTGTTCATTAGTTTTCATTTGTTGTTGAGTTTGTTCTTCAGTCTTTGCTGCATTGTCATTGTGTGCAGACGACTCTTCCTTGTCTGTAGCTTTATTGACCTCTTCTGTAGCCTGTTCATTATATGCACATTCCTCATCAAATACATTTGTATTTCTTATGAATGTTTCTGATTCATCAAATGATACATGAACTGACTCCTCAACTGTTTGTGTTCTTTTATTGTACACTCTAAAGGCATTGCTGTTTGTAGAATATCCTAAGAAAGTTCCCTCATTTGTCTTACGGTCAAATTTTTGTAAGCAGCTTTTATCATTATTGTGTATATAGCATATGTATCCAAAAGCATGAAAGTATTTGACACTTGGTATCTTTCCTTTCCACAATTTGTAGGGGGTCTTCTTATAAAGCTTGTGAATTGTGCATCTATTCTGAGTATAGCAAGTTGTATTGACTGCTTCTTCCCAGAAGCTTTTAGATAGGTTTGCATCATAAAGCATTGTCCTAGTTGACTCTATGAGTGTTCTATTTTTCCTCTCAGCCATATCATTTTGTTGAGGTGTTCTAGGTATTGCTAGTCTGACTGAAAGCCGTCTTGCCCCTTGTTATTGCCCCTTGTTATCTCAGAGTCGCAAAGAGGCTTTATCAAGGATCGTCGTATTACTACAATGTAATTGTCGCTTATGAGAAAGATAGGACAAAGGGAGCATCGGGAGAATAGGCTCTAAAGCTCTATATAGCAAAAGCATAAGATAGAGAGGAATGGGCCTTTGTGGATAGAGTTATGCGGGAGATGTGGTTTTCTAAGTGATGGGTGCTGCTAGCAATACGATGATCTCATTGGTGTCTTATTCTATCCTTGTCAATGGTACCCCAATGGATATTTTCAGATCTACCCGAGGTATTCGTCAGGAATATCGTATGTCTCCATATCTTTCTATTATGTTGTGGAAGCATTCTCCTTCTTGCTACAGGAGTCATGGAGGCACAGTGCTTAGAGTGAATCACCTTTTTTTTTTTTTTTACAGATGATAGTTTGATGATAGGGCAGGCCTGTCTAGAGGAAGCTCACGAGTTATCCCGTATCTTGTATGTATATGAATCAGCCTCAGGTAAGAAGATGAATCGGGAGAAATTGGCAGTGTGTTTTAGTCTAAATATCCCGAGGCAGCTGCAAACTTCTTTTGGTAGACCTTGGTAAATACTTGGGTTTGCCTTTGACTTATGGCAGATCAAAGAAGATCTTGTTCGCTGGCGCTAAAGATCGTATATGACAAGCTTTGCAGGGATGGGAAGAAAAGTTTTTTATCTTTGCCAAGTAAAGAAGTCCTTGTCAAAGCAATCCTCCAAGCTGTGTCGATTTACATCGTGTCATGCTTCCGATTATCAAAGGGTGTCATTAAGGATCTTCATCGCATATGCAGCAGATTCCTTTGGGGATCAAAGAAAGGAAAAATAAAATTCACCAGGCTTCTTGGTCTCGACTATGCCTTCCGAAGTCTTTAGGAGGGTTTGGTTTTAAGGAGCTTAGATGCCTTAACGACACTTGCTAGCAAAACAGTTATGCCGATTGATTTAGAAGCCTGACTCCTAGCTGCTATAATTATAAAGGCCAAATATTTCCCATGAGTCCCCTTCCAAGAAGCAAGCCTAGGGTCGGCCCCCTCATATTTATAGCATAACTTCCACTCTGTAAGGTCGCTCCTGAATGTTGGCTTAATCAAGAAGGTAGGGTCGGGAGGAACGTATAGGTCTTCAAGAAACCCTGGGTGCCAGCACTCCCATATTATCGAATCCTATTCGAGTCAAGCAGCTTGCCATTTAATACAACAGTGGCACAATTTTACATACTCGGGATGGTTTGACAAAACGTGATAACTGGTGATCCTGGTGTTATGAAGAATCGGGGTCTTTCACTATAAATAATGCATACAAGGAAGCTTATCGGGTCCCTTTTCGGGACATGTTGACGATCCATCGACTTTACCATTATGGAAGAAGCTGTGAAAAATCGATGCTCCTCCTGGAATTCATACTTTCTTATGGCGATCATGCCAAAACAACCATATCGGAAAGAATCAGCCCACTTCAGGGATCTTTTCGTCTCTATAAATAAAGTAGCATTGAGCAGGCGTGGGACCAATGAGCCCACTACTATGACTCCGAAATGGGCTGGCCTAAACCTAAGATCTGCTTTCAAAGAGAAGGAAAGTCTCCCTACACTAGTTATTTGAGATGAAGGGGCATTCTACTAGATGATATTTGTCCCTTATGCACGAAGGCTCGTGAGACCATTAAACATTAGGATGTGATTTCACGAAATGAATCAGTGTTTCTCCCTCATGTGTGAGATGATATGAATTTCGATGAGTGGTGGGTGAGGATCCTAGACAACTTGAGTTCTACAGAAGTGACGAAGATGGCGATGATTTGAATGGGGTATGGACACATCGAAATGCAATTGTTCATAGTGCCCAGTCCCAGCCTACAAATCTCGTTCACCACGCACCACACGTCATGGCTACTTAGTACCATCAAGCTACCTCTAAACAGACGCAGATAGTGATAAGGACGGATAACACACTCCTCACTTGGAAAGCACCGCTGGCCGGCTTTATTTAAACAAATGTGGACGTTGCCATAGGAGTTCCCTTGGTTACTACCTTGGGTGTGATGGCTGGAGATCAAGGCAGAAATGTAGTAGCTACGATTGGCAATAATGTTCTCCAAGATCTGAAACCATCCGTAGATGAGGCGACGGCACTGAGGTTGGCTCTTGAATTAGCAAGATATTGGTATATGGATCGTATCATCTTGGAATCGGATTGCGGGAAAGTCATCAACTGCATCGAGGAGGATAAAGACAACCTATCGGTTTTTTGTAGTGTAATAGACGTTTGTTTGGCTCAAATGGAATTGCCTTGATGGTAAGTAGCTCCCCCTGGAATTAGTACTTTCCTATGGCGAGCTTGCCAAAACTGTCTCCTCACACGGGTTTCCTTGGGACAAAGGAGTATGTTATTGGATGGTAGTTATCCCTTATGCCTGAAGGCTCCTGAGACCGTTGAACATACCCTTTTAGGATTTGATTTCACGAAGGTTGTTCTTAGCTATGAATCAGTGTTTCTCCCTCACGTACTAGATGATATGAATTTCGGTGAGTGTTGGGAAGGATCCTGGAAAACTTGAGTTCTACTGAAGTGACGAACAGGGCGATGATCTTGAATGGGATATGGACACACATCGAAATGCCCAGTCCATGGTGCCCAGTCCCAGCCTCCATGTCTTGTTCACTACACAGCACACGTCATGGGTACATAGTACCATCAAGCTACCTCCAGACTGACGCAGATAGTGATAAGAATGAGCACACACCCCTCGCCTGGAAAGCACTGCCATCCGGCTCATTAAAATAAATGTGGACGTTGCCCCGAGAGTCAAAGGGGTTACTACCTTGGTTATGATAGCTACAGATCAAGGCGAGAATTTGGTAGCTATAATTGACGGTAATGTTCTCCAGGACCTGGAACCATCGGTAGGTGAGGTGATGGCACTTAGGTTGGGTCTCGAATTAGCAAGATACTAGAGTTTAGATTGCATTGTGTTGGAATCGGATTGTAGGAAAATCATCAACTTCATCGAGGAGGGTAAAGACGACCTATCAATTTTTAGTAGTGTAATAGATGATTGTTTGGGACAAGTGGAGTTGCTTAAGTGGTAAATCACTCCCCTCCTATCGTGAGATAAGGGGTTTGACACCCGAAGGTATCAGGATATAGCATGTTTATTAAAAAATAAAGATAAGGTCTACAGAGGAGTCCTCCCCACATCCTATATTGAATGAGATTATGTAGATACTTTTCTTTTTCTTCTAAATGGTTGTTTGGCCTTGATGCGGTTATTCTGTGAGATTCGTTATTCTTGGATAAAAAAAGGGATGCAAACCAAATTGCCCATGCAATGGCTTCCTTTGCATCGAAATGTCATCGATTAGAATGGTAGCCTTCAAAGCTCCCAGTGACGGTTAGAAGTGTTTGTAATGATGATGTTGAACAATGTCAGAAAAATATAATCTTAGGAAAACGACAGTATTTAACAAAGCCAAACAAAGCAATGCAGACAATAATACAATGAACAATAAAAATCTTGGTCGAAGCACGCATTGCGCTATCCTTAGAGAGAAAACGACCTTTTGCTCTGGTGAAAGAATCTTGATACGCTCCTCTCCCAAGATGCGTCAACCCGAGAGATTAGTTATGTGCAGCAAGTGATGCCCGAACCAATGAACGCCGAATGCTCTTTGCTTTGTAATGGAAAAGAAAGAATCTATAAATGTTTTTGTTTTGTTTTTCTTTACGTTACAGAGGTAGAAGATGAAGAAGAAGATTAATAATAAATCTTCTTGACAAAAATTGAATTATTTTAAAAGATATTTTCCCTAACGTTGACAACGTTTAGTTTATTTCAACAAAGTAAAATATCTTCCACAAAATTCTCCACGTCTATAAAAAAATAAAAATAAACGTGATAAACTTTAAATTACTCAACAGGAAAATTAAAGGGAAGAAAACGTTACTTTAGATTTAAATTTCTAAGGTTCTAATCGATGGCTACGTGTTACGCCCTTGCCCAAGTATCTTGTTTCGTGAGTGTAATTAAAGACTAACCATGTCTTATAATAGGATTGAAGCATCACTATATCCTTCAATCCTTGCTGGGAATTTGCATAACGAACACCATAATTAATGGTCCTTTTGAGATATTTAAATATTCTTTCAAGAACAGTCCAATGAGTAGAATTAGGATTATATGTATATATTCCTAATCTATCAACAATATATGAAATATCAAGTCTAGAATAATTAGTCAAATGTAATAAGGAATCAATTATTTGAGCATATTTACCAACACAAACATTTTCACTCATATTTTTCATTAATTTAAAAGAAGGATCAAAAGGTGTGGATACAGATTTAACATCAAAATAATTGAATTTCTTTAATAATTTTTCTATATAATGGGATTGTGTTAAAATAATATCATCATTATTTTATATCACTTTAATACTTAAAATAATATTCACACGTCCAAAATCTTTCATATCAAATATACAACATAGGAAAGATTTAATGTCATTTGTTACATATGTATTGCTAGCAAATATAGAATGGCACATGCACCATCAGAAAATTGTTTCACTTATACACAATTATCTTCAACATTTATTTCAAAATCATAAGATAATATAACTTCATCAAATTTTTGATGTCATTGTTTTGGAACTTGTTTTAAACCAAATAAAGATTTAACAAGTTTACAAATTTCATTCTCTTTTCCAGGTTCAACGAAACCTTAAGGTTGGTTTATATATATTTCTTCATGTAAATCACCATTTAAAAAGGTATTTTTGACATATATTTGATGAATTTCCAATTTATATATACAAGCTAGAGCAATTAACACTCTAATAGTTGTAATTTTTGAAACTGAAGAAAATGTGTCAAAAAAAATTAGCTCCTTCCACTTGATTATATCCTTTAAAAACAAGTGCTTTTTTAATTTTTCAATTGACCCTTCAATTCTTAGTTTCTTTCAAAATACCCATTTGATCCAATTTTTTTTACATCCTTTAGGTAGATCGGTTAAAAACCATGTTTAAATTTTTTTAAAAGGAATTAATTTTCTCATTAGTTGCTTCTTTTCAAAATGAGGCGTCAACTGACATCATTGCTTCACTATATGTTTTAGCATCATCTTCAAGTTAAAAAGCTTAAAAATCTGAAACGAAATCTTTTGCAACTTTATTTCTTTTACTTCTTTTAGGTGGAGAATAATTATCATTATCTATATTGTTATTAAACAAGAAAGACTCTTCAATAGATTTGGCCACTTTATTTTTCATAGGAAAAGTATTTTCAAAAAATACATCATCTCTAGATTCCATAATTGTATTATTTGAACTTTCAGAAATCTCATAATTTATAATAAAAAATCTATATGTTGTGCTATTTAATGAATAACCAATAAAAATACAATCAATTATTTTTGGTCTAATTTTTCGTTTCTTATTGAGTGGGATATTAACTTTAACTAAGCACCCCCACATTTTGAGATATTTTAAATTTGACTTTTTATTTTCCATAATTTGTTAGGGGTTTTGTCATTGGTTTTATAAGGGATTCTATTTATATATAACAAGGAGTGTATAATGTTTCACCCCACAAATTATTATTTAAGTCAGAACTGACAAGCATAGCATTTATCATATCCACGATTTTTTTCCTGTTATCCCATTAGATTGAGGTGAATAAGGTGGAGTAACTTTATAAATAATACCATGTGATTAACAAAATTCATTCATTTCTAATGAGGTATACTCTCCACCACTATAAGACCTTAAAATTTTTATTTTCATTTCTAGTTGATTTCAACCTTTATTTTATATATTTTAAATTTAACAAAAAGTTCACATTATTACTAATTAAGTAAATATAAATATTTAGTAATATCATCAATAAATGTTATAAAATATCTTTTACCATCACGTGTTAACAAACCATTGCAATCACATATATCACTATGAATTAATTCTAATACAGTAGTGTCTTTAGTAGCAGATTTAAATGGTTTTCTAAATTGTTAAACTTGAACAAAAATTTCATATTTATCTTTTATATTTATAGTATATTTAGGAATAAGCTCAAGATTCATCATTCTTTTAATAGAGTTAAAATTAACATATCCAAATCTTCCATGCCAAATATCACCACATTCAACATTTGTCAAAGAAAAACAATCATTAAAAATATTATTTTGCATAAAAGGCTTGACATTAAATTTAAATAAACCATCGAAAATATAACCTTTACCAATAAAAACATCATGTTTGAAAATTACAACTCTATCTTCAAATACAGCTTTATAATATGTTGGACTAACAAAGATGTACTTATTAAATTTTTCCTTATTTTCGAAACATGTAAACCTGCATCTAATATAAAAAAATCCCATAAGATAATTCCAATTTGACTTGACCTTCTCCTAAGACACGTGCCATGCTCTCATTTCCCATGCTCATAGTATGTGTGATTGATTCCTGATATGTAGAAAATAATTTCTTATCAGCACAGACATAAACATTAGCCCCAGAATCAATTCACTGGTCATTTAAGTTAAAAACTTCAGATACATTGGATTGCTCCATCACTTAAAGGGGAGCTTTTTCCTGACGTTGATATGTAGAAAATTTGAAATTTGTAGTTTTACGTCTTTTTTAAATTGCAAAATACAAACACATACCAAGTTTTATTTATATTTTATTCCTTGTTATACATATAAAGTCAAGAAGAATTGGTTTAGAATAAAATATTTAACTATGGGATATTAATATAGTACCTTGATAAGGAATCAGAGTTGGCACTAGTAACGACATTAGCTTGAGGCTTATGATTACGTTTAGGAGTAGAGCTCGTTCTTGTCTCTCTGGGTTGACATTGTCGTTGTAGCAATCTTTAATAGTGTGATTTGTTGGACCACATATTTAGCACAACTTCTCATTCCCTTGATTTTTATTCATGGGAACTTTACTTTAATTTTTCGAAAAAAATTTCTTGTGGAATTTATTTTTATTTTGCCCATTATTTTTCAAAAATATTAGATTTTGGTTCATCAAAATTTCCAACAAGATGGGTTTTTGCTTGAAATTCTGAGTTTTGTTGTTTTTTAGAATGACGATGTTTATCTTCAATTTATAAAGAAACAAATAAATCATCAAATGAAAAATTTTTTGGTTTTTGTTTAAACGATTTTGCAAAATCAGACCATGGAGTTGGAAGTTTAGAAATCAAAAATATGCAAGAAGAATATTGGGAAAAGTAATGCTTTTTTTTCCAAATTCATGAATTTGACGAGGAACTGACTTTCCATCCATCTCTTGAAAATCAGATAACTTTTCAACGGAATATCTTTTCAATCCCATTTTAGTAGTTTCATATTTCATTTTCAGACACTCCCATAATTCAACGGCAGATGACAAAATATTTTATAGATATTCAATATTCTTTCAAGATATAAAATATCTTTATGAGTAAAATCATCAATAGTAGTAGATGTTTCAACAGTTTTATCCGATGATATACCAAATTTATCAGAAGATTTTTCAGAAATACTTTCATCAGTTTTTTCATTTAGAATCACATAGAACAAACCAAGCTCAGTAAGCCAAAAATTCATCTGTTGTTGCCAACAGTAGAAATTCTCACCATTAAATTTCTCATGTTTGTTGTAAAAAGATTTTTAACATATCCATTGCAGACATATTAATTGGTGAATACTATACGTTCTTCTCTCTAAGAATGTCAGGAAAAATATAATCTCAGGAAAACGACAATATTCAACAAAGACAAACAAAACAACGCAGACAATAACTACAATGAACAATAAAAATCAAGATTAGTTTTAGAGAAGTATGGGTCGAAATACACAATGCGTTATCCTTAAAAGAGAAAATGCCCCACTGCACTGGTGACAGAATCTTGATATGCTCCTCTCTAAGATACGTCAATCCGTCAGATCAATTATGTGAAGCACATGACCCCCGAACCAATAAACGTCCAATGCTCTTTGCTTTGTAATGGAAAAGAAAGAATCTATAAATTTTTTTTTTCCTCTGTATGTTACAGAGGTAGAAGACGAAGAAGAAGATAGATAATAAATGTTCTTGACAAAAATTGAGTTATTTAAAATGACATTTTCCCTAACGTTGACAACATTCAGTTTGTTTCAACAAACTAAACTATCTCCCATAAAATTATGTACGTCTATAAAAAATAAAAATAAACATGATAAATGTTAAATTACTCAATAGGAAAATTAAAGAGAAGAAAACATTACTTTAGATTTAAATTTTCCAACAAGTCTGCTCACAATGGACCTTGCTGAGAAAAGAAAAGGCAAAAAAAAAAATCCCTTTTCTTACAACAACAAACTCACAAGCAAGATCTTTGGAATAGAAAAAGAAAGAAAAAAGAAAGAAAGTTGGACTTTTTTTTTTCATTGTCATGCTTGCGAGTTTTGATAGAGTAGGAAATGAATGAATTTGGATGGAAAATTTAAGATATTTTCCTTTTTATTCTTTTCCATCAAAAGTGGTGGTATTTGGAAGGAAAGAAAATATATTTTTATAAAAATCTTTTTATTTTTGTTCTACCCTTGAAAATTTAAGGTATTAGCTTGTTTTGATGTAAGCAATGAATGAATAATATCGCCTTAAAATTATCTTCTTCTTTTTTCTTTTCGTCTCATCTCACAAGCAACCAAAAAAAAAAAAAACAAATCATGCTAATTCCTTTTTATCAACTCACAAAAATATACTCCCTCACTTCCATATTATAGATTATATTTTTCTAATCAGATCGTCCCAAAATATAGCCAACATATCATATTTAGTAATTTTTTCAAATAAAATATACTCATCATCTTCTTTCTTCTTCTCTCTCATTCTCTTTCCTAAACCCCGACTACTCACTAAAAAATTCAATATATATATAAATCCGTGTATCGAATCAAACCGTTAATTATACTTTGGAACAGAGATAATACTAAATCAATAACATTTTCTTTCTTTTCTTTTTTTCTTTTAAAATCTAGCCCTTTCCTCTCTTCTCTTTTTTCCTCAAAACTCATCAACATAGTTAATAAACACGTGTATTATACGTGTTTCATACGTTTGTTTCAATTAACCACTTTTTCCTGTTCAATTGCGAAAAAAACAGTATAATACTCGATTTTTTGGGACACCATATTTATTATTTTTTTAACGAATACGTATAGTTTGTTGTTTTTGGGAAAAATATCATTTTTTTAAAAGTCAATTTTTAGACCCCATATCTTCTTGAAAACACCACGAAACCCTAAAATTTGATATATTTTCCATCTTTTTTGGTTTCATTGTCGTCGACGGAAGTGATTTTCCTGATTGTTGCATGTGCGATCAAAAGAGATCTTTTGTGGTGATTCACTGATTCAAAGTTCAAAATGATTGTAAGTTATTCTTTTTCACTTATTATTATCATCTAACTTCATAATTTGTCTTTTGATCTTAGCTATGAACGAATCAAAATCTGATTTGTGAAACATGATTTCATTAGATTTGCTCCCATCGAACAAAAAACTAAACAACAAATTCACAATTTTGGAGTTAAATTTTGAGGTTTGAATTAACCGTGGAAAAATATTTCATTTGCTAGATTTGATATGCTGTTGCGCTATGATATTTTTATTTATCTTTTTTTTTCAATTTTTTTTGTATCATAGATTGCGTTTTTATTTTCAGGAAAAATGTTAGGAAAAAAGAGAAATTTTGGGAACACGTTGAACCAGTCGAAGGGAACAAATGAAGATGCAAATTCTGTAGATTATTTTTTTTGTATCATAGATTGCGTTTTTATTTTCAGGAAAATTGTTAGGAAAAAAGAGAAATTTTGAGAACACGTTGAACCAGTCGAAGGGAACAAATGAAGATGCAAATTCTGTAGATTAAGTCATAGTAGTTGAGTTGCTAGAATTAAATCGCACTTGGCTAGAATAAAAGGTCGTGATTGAGATATGTGAAAGAAATTGGAGCGCGTTCGAAGCTGCACAAACAAAGAAAAGGAAAAAGTTATTGTTGGAATAAATCCCATAAAACTCTAACCTTTATATCGAATTATTTAGAACAAATCATAAGCGGAAGCGTATCTGAATCCATAAGAGCAAGTCTTTAATCCGGTTGAAGATCGCCTGGATTCGGGTATCTTGCAGTTGACACGTTAGGGTTTCTCTCTCTTGTGATGAAAATGCAGAAAGATGTAACACATGTTCAACCGGGGACCATAACCTTCATATATATAGTGGTTCTTAACCCTAATCAGTCTATCATCAATTAGGATCAAACCCGTGGGTATCTACACAATTGGGCCTATACTTTATAAGACGACATATTACCCCATTTAATATTAATATCCGTATGACCACCAATATTTAGGTCAAACCACAAGATAGTACATAACATACAATTAATTCGTATAGTTAAATTGTCTATGTATATATAATATGAGTCCATTAATTCAACAATCTCCCACTTAGACGACATACTCATGTACATGCATAATCCTTAGTATTGTACATCACAATATAACCTTAGAGGCTCAAAGATGCCATCAACATATAATCGTCATTAACCAATCCGGTCCATCAATCATATCAACATAGGATCAAAGAGATCTATGTTATATCGACATAACTAGACCCAACAATGATCACGTATATCAATATAATCAACGACATTAATCAAGTATAGGTATGTAAATGGAAATAACATAAAGTGTGGTTCGAAATAGAATGTCTATTTCCAACTGGCCCACCTTAAACTTTATCGAGATCAATCTCAAAACTGTAAGAGTATATGAAACTTTAAAACTGTAAATCTGCAGACACAACCTTAAAAACTTAATCAACCAAATATATGTTTGACATCATAAAAACACTACAAAACAAACTCCCACTAAAATCCATAATCCTTAACTGATTTGACACGCATATGAACAACATGCTCGTGAAACATTTTGGGTGGCAATCCCTTAGTGAACGGATCCGCAACCATGGAGTTAGTACTTATGTGCTCTATGGACAATTATCTTTTCTGTACCCTTTCTTTCACAGCTTGAAATTTGACGTCCATATGCTTTACCTTAGTCAAATTGCTATTGTTTTTAGCATAAATGATTGTTAACATGTTGTCATATAATAGCTTGAGTGGCCTTTTAATACTATTCACTATGCGTAATTCAGTAACAAAATTTTGTAGCCACAATCCTTGATTGGATGCCTCATAACATATTATAAATTCTGTTTCAATGGTGGACGTAGCTGTAAGAGGTTGTTTGATGCTTCTCCAAGAGATAGCTCCTGCAGCAAGCATATAGATATAGCCTGATGTAGATTTCAGACTATCCTGACATCCAGCAAAATCGGAGTAGGTATACTCAATGATCTCAAGCTGATCCGACCTCCAATATCTGAGCATATAATCTTTTGTTCTTTGTAAGTATCGCATGACCCTTTTGGCATCCTTCCAATGGTATATTCCCAGATTGCTGAGATATCTGCCTAATATCTCAACTATGTATGCTAGATCAGGTCGTGTGCAAACCTGAGTATACATTAGACTCCCCACAACCGAAGCATTAGGTGTCTTTTCCATTTTCTTGGTTTCAAAACCATTCTTTGGGCACTGATTGAGACTAAATTTATCTCCTTTAGCAAGAGGGGTATCACCTGGTTTACAATCTTACATGCCATATCTCTTAAGAACCTTATCGATATAGCCCTTTTGTGAGAGTCCGAGAACACCTTTGAGAAGGTCTCGATGTATCTGAATTCCTAATACAAAAGAGTCGCCATCAAGATCTTTCATTTCAATTTTATTTGAAAGAAATCTCTTAGTTTTATGCAATAAGCCTATATCGTTGTTAGCAAGCAGTATGTCATCGACATATAAAATCGGAAAAATATGCTTACTCCCACTGAACTTATGGTATATACAGTCATCAGCTATATTTGGTTCAAAACCAAAGGATGTAATGACATTATGAAACTTGTGATACCACTGACGGGACGCTTGCTTGAGTCCATAGATGGATTTCTTTAATTTGCAAACCATTTTCTTTGCATCTCCATAAACAAAGTTTTCTGCTTACTGCATATAAATTGTGTCTTCAATATCACCATTTAGAAATGGTGTTTTAACATCCATTTGATGAAACTCAAGATCAAAATGTGCCGCTAGTGTCATTATTATCCTGAAAGAGGCTTTCGATGAAACCAGAGAGAAAGTCTCTTTAAACTCAATGTCTTCCTTTTGAGTGTAGCCCTTAGCGACAAGACGAGCTTTAAATCTTATGATATTGCCCTCTGAATCCTTCTTGGTTTTAAATATCCATTTGCAACCAATGTGATAGGAATGTGCAATCCCTTTGTTTATATAGAAATTAATGTAACAAAACTTAAATGTATTAATAGTAATATAGTTAGGATGTTCAAGTTAGAAGTCAAGTAGGTAGTTGTAGTCTAGATTGGATGCAAGAGTGTAGATGGTTACAGATGGAGAAGCATAGTGCAGATCACCAGATGCATACTACTACGAAGACTTTGGATGAACAACTAGTATATTGACAAGCAACAAAAGAACTCAAAGGTTTCAGGATGAAGGACTGAGCTTGCAGACGAGGACCAACATTGCAAGACATAAACTGAGTCAAATCTGAGTGCAGACAAGAGTTACAACAGAGACTAGATACAGACTAGGGTTGCAGTATGGGATACAGACTAGGGTTGTGGCAAAGACTGTGTACAGACCAGGAGTTGCAGCAGACTGGACTACAACAAAGGTGATTGCCAAGGTTGGGTCAGAGATATGAAGTCAGTCAAGCGAGGATTTGAGTTAAAGTAACAACGGCACTGATTCTGGAGTCAGTGGACTGCCATCATAAGAAACGAGATAGTGGAGACAGCAACATCAGAAACGAGATAATGGGGAACATGAGTGGACTGCCAGGAATAGTATGTTGCAAAAAAGGTTCGTTCCTTGAGCCTTTAAAATGGAACCGATGAGGCTTATTGAGAAGTGATGTTGTTTAACATTGATTGAAAAGCAAAGAGTGCAAAGTAATCTAGCAACAAAAAGATTACTCAAGAAAGCCAAGTCGTGAAGATACAATCGAAAGTGTCACTAGTGTACAGAAGAACAAAATCTTGCAGCAGAGTCTAGAGTTCGGATCTCTGCAAAGTCTCTAGGTTCTTTGCTTTTCATACGAGTTAGATAACTTGTAAAAGAAAAGTTTCTTGTAAACAAAAACATGAAGATAGTGATACTCACCTCTTGGATTGACTACACTAGTCATCAAGGGAAGACTGGACTAAGCTCTCGATCATCATTTGATATCGAGAGTCTGAACTAATATAAATATTGTGTCCACTTACTGCTTTCATTATGCTGATACTTAGAATTGCTTTTAACAAATTATCACAACCTAACTCGAGATAAAGACTCAAGGAGTTGCAAATCTCTAGTGCATACCAGATAGTATCATCTGCAGACTACCTGATTAGTCTGCACACAATACTAGTCTGCACAATATCATTATTCCGCAAAAAAGACTAATAAAATCTCGAACAACCTATTCACCCCTCCTCCCTCTAGGTTGAAACTCAAACCTTACACAATGGGTTTGACACCTTCGGGCAATAGGACCATTTCCCAAACGTCATTGTCACTCATGGACTTAATTTCATCGTTTATGGCATCAATCCACTTTTGAGATTTAGAAATTTCCATGGCCTGATGGAAGTTGATTGGATCATCTTCCACAAGTCCAAAATCTGTTTCTTGTTCCTGGAGAAAGACAATAATATCTTCCACCATTTCCAAGTTTACCTCATGTTTTTGGAGAAATACAATGTAGTCATCCGAAATTGCACTTCTCTTTTCTCAAGTGGATCTTCTTAATGACACTTCATGTTTTTGAGATGGTTTGATCCTCATTAACAATATCAGGAATTTGATTTGATTATCAAGATTATCTTGAACTGGAGTTGTTTCATGGTCCTTCTCAGGAATGACAACACTCTGATCATGATCGACAACAACTGAGGGAAGAAACACATGTTCTTCCTCAAAGACAAAATCTCTAACTTTATCTCCCTACCCCCAAACTCAACATCCTCAAAAAACCGGGCATTACCCGTCTCAAAAATAGTTCTTGAAATGGGATCATAGAACTTATACCCCCTTGACCTTTTAGAGTACCCAACAAAATAGCTACTAATTGTTTTAGAGTCAAGTTTCATTTAATTTGGCCTATAAGGCCGTACCTCAGCTGGACAACCCTAAATATGCAAGTGCTTTATACTGGGCTTTTTCTCAGTCTATAGTTCATATGGGGGTTTTAATTATAGCTTTAGTTGGAACTCTATTAAGTATATATGCTGTAGTTTTCAATGCCTCTCCCCAGAGTGAGTCTGGTAAGATAGTATGATAAATCATGCTCCTCACCATGTCCTTTAATGTTTGGTATCGTCTCTCAGCTACACCATTCATGTTAGGACTACCTGACATAGTGTATTGAGGAATGATCTCACACTTCTCTAGGAATTTCACAAATGGCCCTGAACGTTGTTCATATGAACCATCATATCTACCATAGTATTCACCACCACGGTCAGATCTAACGGTTTTAATACTTTTGCCTAATTGATTTTCAACTTTGGCCTTATATGATTTGAACACGTCTATTGACTGAGACTTCTCATGAATGAGATATAGATACCCATAACGAGAGTAATCGTCTATGAATGTGATAAAGTATTGTTGATCATTTCTACATGGTATAGGAAATGACCCACAAATATCCGTATGTATCAATTCCAAGACGTCTGAAGCTCTCTCGGCACCTAATCTAGTCTTGTTTGTTTGTTTGTTTACCCTTGATACACTCAATGCAAATATCTGAATTTGAGGAATCAAGAGAATCAAGAATTCCATCTGACACGAGTTTCTGAATTCTTTGTTTGGATATATGACCTAAACGCTTATGCCAGAGTGATAAAAGAATTCTCATTGGTTAATTTTCTTTTAGTACCACAAAAACTTACATGCAAGGTTTCATTATGTGAGGTAATTGTATCAAGCAAACATAAGTTATCATATCCTAATAAAAGACCGAAACCAATAAGATTTGAACCTTGAAAAAGACTAAATTTATTATTTTCAATGAACAAGAGTAACCGAATTTGCCCAATGCGTAAACTGAAATTAAATTTTGTCTAAATGACGGTACAATAAATGTCTCTTTAAAATCCAAATAAAATTCAGTCTTTAATAATAACTTAAACGTTTCAATAGCCTCAACTTGAACCTGCTTGTCATCACCCACATAGATATATCTTTCACCATCACTTGGTTTTCGACAGCTCAGGCAACCCTGCATAGACACATTTATATGAGTAGTAGCACGAGAATCTACCCAACAAATATCTTTGGGTACCAAAATTAAATTAACCTCAGAACAAACAAGAGCAAGAGACATACCCTTTTTTGCACGACAAGCGTGGTACTTGGTGTAGTCTCTCTTCTTGTGATTAATCCCCTTACAAAAGAAGCAATCAGATTACGTAGTTTCAACTTTATTTTCTTTATTTTTCTTCTTTTTTGGTCTTGAGATCGAAATTTCCTTATTTTTCCTTTTTCTGTTGTCCTTAGAGGACGATGCCAAATGAGCACTTTCTGTCTTATCTTGCTTTATTCTCTCTTCCTCTTCCACACATGTGAAATGAGCTCATTGAGAGTCCATTTCTCCTTTATGCAGTTGTAACTGACTTTAAACTAATTGAATTGTGCAGGAAGAGAGATCAAAACTAAATACACAAGCAATTCCTCAAGTAATACCAACTTGAGTGCCTTTAGTTTTGAAGCAGAGTGAGATATTTGCAAAATGTACTATCTTATGTTCCATTTGCCTTCTCTTTTCTTTTAGACCTCATGGAAACAAGATTATTCAAAAGAGTACTAGTTTCAGCCTTTTCACTTTTGCAAAACGTTTCTCAAGTTCGGCAAAGAAAATTATTTGGCATTATCCTCTTCAGACATAATGCCCCTGAATGATTCTGGAATTGCACGTTTCATAATCATAAGATTCATATGATTTGAGCATTTCACTTCTCCATCTCCCACTTTTCATCAAGGATAAATGTATCCTTAAGAGCAGCAGGTCGCTCAATCCGAAGTGCAAGGTCTAGATCCATGCAACCGAGAACTATCATTATGTTCGTTTTCCATTCCTTAAGTGTGTGTCGTTGAGCATAGGGATATTACTAATGTTTGCATATATTATAGCAGCAGAAGTATTGACTGAAAAAAATAAAAGATAATATAAATAACAAGCTCACAATTATTACTTAAATATAACTTTAATTTATAGATTCAAATAATGACAAATCTCCATCACAAGATACCAAGTACAATATTGATTTTAGTCTTTGGATAGAAAATCAACTTGTAAGTGGTACTCTTGGCGTAGTAATCAAATATCGACAATAAAATACTGTCAAACATTAAGCCTTTCTTTGGACCGACTTAACATTCACATGAAAAACCTAACAATTATCACATATTGATTAGC
Source organism: Drosera capensis (assembly GCA_001925005.1). NCBI lineage: Eukaryota > Viridiplantae > Streptophyta > Magnoliopsida > Caryophyllales > Droseraceae > Drosera > Drosera capensis. The sequence continues at coordinate 41,592 of LIEC01011911.1, forward strand.
GCAACCATGTTTCCGGCCAAACAGCAACCTTCCTTTGGGTCGATTGCTAAATGCATGGAATTAAAACACACACAAAGCATCTTAATATTTTAGATTATTCAATTTACACAAAAGAGATTACTTTGGCAACCTATTGTTTCAATTAAGTAATCTAGAATATTAGACATACAAAAAGAAATTATATATAACACTATTGTCATGTATTGAATCTGAATCCAAATCTTACATATATACCATTTAAATGTTTAAATGGAAATAATTCCGAATCTAAAAATCTTTTGTTAATATCTTATCTCAATATCTTTGAGATTAAAAAAAAAAGTTAACACGGCAATATAATACCACGTGAACTTTGCCTAAATCAAATCAATATCTATATCAGAATCATACCCAGAATTAAAACATATGAATACATGATTTGAATCCATAGTTTTCAAGGCCCATAGAATATTTATTAGTATCCTCAAAACAATCAACATGCTTTGAATGAAAAGACCTCCTAAATTCAAGTCTACACTTAACAATGTCGAGACATGCAGGAAGTGCACTAGAGGTCACATGGTCAAGATATGAGCAATCTCTTAAGAAAAGCATACCTGACGACTTTCATGATTTCCACGAAGAATTGTGATTCTTTGTGGATATCGTACTTCAAGTGCCACAAGAAGCATGGTGAAAAATTAAAACAAAGAAATACAAATGACATTCTTATATAGTTGCAAATCCTGCTTCGGCTTTGCTTGGTTAAGCATAAAATAAACTGATTTTCAAATAACCCAATATGAAGGATACTCTGGAATAAATCCCATAAAATTATAACCTTCATATCGAATTATTTAGAACAAATCATAAGTAGAAGCGTACCAGAATCCATAAGAGCAAGTCTTTAATACGGTTGAAGATCATCTGGGGTTAGGGTGTCTTCCAGTTGATACACACGTTAGGATTTCTCTCTTTTGCAATGGGAGACCAGAAAGATGTAACCCATGTTCAACCGGGGACCATAACCTTCATATATATAGTGGTTCTTAACCCTAATGAGCCCATCGTCAATTAAGATCAAACCCGTGGGTATCTACACAATTGGGTCATATACTTTATAAGACAACATATTAGCCAACTTAATATTAATATCCGTATGACCACCAATATTTGGGCCAAACCGTAAGATAGCACATAACATACAATTAATTCGTATAGTTAAATTGTCCATGTACATATAATATGAGTCCATTAATCCAACATTTATCTCATCATATGCTTGATATGTTAGTTTATGTGAGGATGAACACCATGATGATGGATAAATATAGTGCTATGCTGAGCAAAGACTTGTGTAAGATCCAAGATATAACCTAGAGGGAGGATGAATAGGTTAATTCGAGTTTTAACAATTTTATGCAGCGGATTATATTTTTCCAGACTACTATTCTATACAGACTACTTGGGCAGTTTGTAGCTAACATTTCAAGGTTTGCTATAGAGACTTCAATTCTTGAAATTTGTCTCTATTTGGGTATGAAGGTTGATTTCTAACAGTTCTAAATAATAGACAATGAAAGGAAGTAAGGGACACAGTATTTATACTAGTTCAGACACTTGTTATCAATTGATAAACAAGAGCTTACTCTAATTTTCCCTTGGTGACCAGTGTATTTAAGCCAAGAGGTGAGTATCACTATGTTCTTGTTTGTAGCTTACAAGACAACTTCTTTTTACAAGGTAAACAACTTGTACCAAAGACAAAGACCCACGATCTTCACACAAATTCAGTAATATGAACTCTGCCTCAAAGGTTGTTTTTCTGCAGACTAGTGAACTCTCTTCACTGTGAATTTCACAATTTATCTCTCTTGAATAATCTTTGAACGTTGATTGTTTTGCACTTTTTTCTGTCAATCCTTATTCAACAATCTTTATTAAAGAGTTTCATCGGTTTCCTTTTATAGGCTCAGGAAACAAACCTAAGCGGCATGACACTGTTTCTGATGACACTTTACCACTCGTGTGCCCCACCATCTTGTTTCTGATGTTGGCAGCCCACTAACTTCAGAATTTATGTCGTTGCTGCATTAACTCAAATCTTCGTTTGACTGACTCCAGACCTCTGACCCCATCATCACCAACCATCTCTGTTGCACCCAGCCTGCTGCACCTTAGTCTGCATACTGTACTGTGAGACCTCGTCTGCACCAGTCCCTATTACAACTTCGTCTTCACATAGCTCTGCTGCACATTGATGCATCTTGTGTTGGTTCTCGTGTGCAACCTCAATCCTAGATTATGAAGACTTTGATATTCTTTTATTTCTCAACAATGTTTTAGTTGTTTATCCAAAATCCTTTGTAGTAGCCTGCATCTGGTGGCTCATCTGATCTTCATCATCTACAGTCGTCTACTCTCCAGCATCCAATCTAAACTGTAATTACCTACTTGACTTCTACCTTAAACACACTAACTACATTATGACTAATACATTCCAATTTTGTTACATTAATTTCTATACAATTGGAGAGATTGCACATTTCTATCAACTTAGAACCAATAAATCTTGATAACCTTGCAGATCTCGTCGCAAATAAAGAGTTACCAATAGATGAAGAAAAACATTCAAATGCTTTATTTCCTGAAATTACGAGGGACTCGACATTCTTAGAGGATGATTATTTCAATGACAAAATTCCATAGTCACTTTCAAAGGTTGATCTAGATTTCTTTTTCTATGCTCTATTAGTTAATTGATTGAGTAGTATTTTTATATGATATATTTTTACTTTGTTTCAAATTTGCTAAATACATATGAAAAGTTATTTGAAGGTTACAGACTTGAAGTAGTTGGAACTTGAGAGTGAAATTGGCTTTGTTTTGTTGTTTTGTTTGAGAAGGATCTTGTTTTTGGTGTATTGCCTCCTCAACTCATTAAACGAATGATCTCAACTTTGCATTTTTGTTCATTGACAAATTTGTATAGTTAGACGGTTTAGGTACTTTCATATCTTTTGCAATTGTAGTACATTTTGTTGTGTTAATATTTTCTAAGTCATGTGAGGGTTATGATAAAATTCGTATTTTTTACAATGTATTTTTATGATATCAACTTATAATTCACATATTTATACGAATCATATAGTTATTGTATTCATTTTAACCTATGTTTTTTTCGTCGTGAACTTTTAGCATACTCGTGAACTTTTTTCGTATAATTTGCTTTTGACGTACCGTATTTTACTAACTATGCTCGCCAGAATAGTGTCAGAGGGAGGACAGCAGCAGAGCCCCGCGCGCGTTCGACATAAATGCGGAAGTATTCCAGTACCCCACTCGATTGGCCACCTTTTAGCAAATTTCGAAGAATTCTGCACATAATTTATCTCGTCACCTCTCTCTCGCACGCAAACCGCGAGATCCGATCAAAACCCTAGAATTCGCCTGCGGAAAGAATCGCAATGATTCTGAGAACACAGCCGCCGAGGAAGCGGAGGGCCGATTCGATGCTGCTGCCGGAGAGTCCTCCCGGCTCCGACTACCGTGGCCTTGTTGTGTATGAGTCGCCGCCGCCGCCACCGCCGGCTCATCAGTGTGTGGTTCCCGAATCGTCGAATAATTTCTCCGAGCAGATGCTTTGCAGTTATCAGTGTCGGCAAATGGTGAGGACATAATTGGCATTGTAGTATACTTAGCTTTTTTTATATTTGTTTTTGGTGTAATTTGTTTTCTTATTCTATGATGAAAGCTTGTTGCTTTTGAATGATGGTTTGGTTGTTTTTGGTGATGGATTTTATTTGGGAGTGGAGATTAATAATTTGCTGATAAGTTTTGCTAAGGTTTGGAGCTGAATGATGCTTTGTTTGCTGAACAGTATAACAACTCGATGTTGAAACTGATGAGGTTTCTGTAATCTTCACCATTTTTTTCGAGTTTCTGAGGTGCGATGCTGGGAAGGTGAGTGGACCGGAGGTGAATTATTCATCCATGTTGTTCGTGGTGCAACTTTTTGTTGTTGAAGGGAATGGAGGAGTCTCTTCATTGAAGTAAACTTCTTTTTCGAAGTGTTCCGTTGCGGTCTATTTTGTTTGCTCTCACTGTCATAGATCATCTACGACATTCATTCCAGCAGTCAGCCAATGCTTATGACTCTTTTCTTGAGTCTAAATCCGGAATTTTGAAAGGATAGAATGATGGTATTTATTTATCTGCTATTTTACACTTTTTCCATTGTTGTTTGCTTTGAAATTCTTAGAAAATAGTGTTTACCCATTACACTTTTTTATTGCGTTGTCAACATTGCAGGTGAAGTCCGACTTTCTGGATGCCTTAAGCAACAAAGAGAAACTTTGTAGTGAATATGAGACCAAGTGACAGGTCTTGAATGCCAACTTTTGTAAAGCAGGTACAGTTCAATTTCCAAATAACATGGTTATCTATTTTGATATTGTATGGCTTCACTGAGTTGGTTCCTGTGTTATGTTGAAATAGAGGGGAAAAGCACTCAAATTAGATCTTATGGATGCAAATGTAGTGAAACCATCAGGCCACTATTACGCATGAAAAGTTAGACTATAATGCGTCACCACTTCGCATAGAGTGCAATCATTTTCATACATTTGAGCTTTCAGTGCTTGATCTTGATTAGCACTATTGGACAAAATGAGGAGAATAAGAAAACATAAGGAAACTGATGAGAAGCAAATGCCATAGGCCCATACCCTGCAATTGAGAAATGCTGAGACCATGTGTGTCTAGATCAATTGGCCATCGGTAAATATGATGAGCTAACAAAGAGCTGAGTTAGATAAGACATAATTGGTGTCTTTATGTCCTTTTTGGCCCCTATATGTGTGAAATACTTGTCTCTGTCAAATGGCATGCAATTCCTCATAGTCAAGAATGGCCTTCTTTATCATATGAATTCTTCAATTTTGAGGTCCTATTGGTGACTGAAAATAGAATAGGGAAAAAAAAAACAAAAGGGAGAAGAGAATAAAAGGGGAACATATGACAATCAACGTCATTTACGGAAATCAAAGAGGATCAATTCAGTGATACCCAGTAATTGAATAAGAAGAAATGACTATAGCTTCTATCCATAGTCAAAGGCGAGTATTTGAAGTTGTCTTAGGTCCTGTTTGGCTGGGCTTAAAGTTGATAAAAAAAAATCAACTTTTAAGTCATTTAAAATGTGAAGAGGGTAATTGGCATCCTTTTTAATTTAATTATGACTTTAAGTAGTTTTTTCTGCTTGAATTGTGACTTTAAGTAATTTTTATGTTTGGCTGGGCTTAAAGTTCATAAAAAAAAAATCAACTTTAAATCATTTAAAATGTGAAGAGGGTAATTGGCATCCTTTTTAATTTAAATGTGACTTTAAGTAGTTTTTCTGCTTGAAGCCATTAGTCATTTAGAAATATTTATTTCTGTAATGGAGAAATAAAAAATTGTTTTTAACCAAACAAATTAACTTTAAGCTGTTCTTTTATCAAACATCAAACTACTTATTATAGAATTAAAATAAGTTATAATTTATCACTATCATCCATAAACACCTATAAGTATTTTCTATCAGCCCAACCAAACAGGCCTGATAATTGACAGCGGATGGCTAAGGTTGAGGCACTGAGCAGCAGTTGAGAAAGCATCGAACAAATGCAATGTCAAACTTGGATTTTGATGTTTCATCCTAGTTTGGTGGAAAATCTCTTAGACATATGTTTTTCTTTTCAATAAATCTTTTCGACTATAGTGGAGATCACTGTATTTGCTTTGTCGGACCCAGTGTGTAAGGACCTGTTTAAATGGTTTGATAGTACTACCTATACCAACAAGGTGCACATTCTTTTTCGGTAGCTCATCATTTTAGAATTCCGCAGTTAAGCGTGCTTAACGTGGAGTAATGTTGGGATGGGTGACCTCCTAGGAAGTTTCTCAGGATGTTAGCAAATGAGGACAAAGCACATTGAAAGAATTAGTGTTGGTCCGTGAGGTCAGTTCTCAGCCTGGAAAGCGTTTCTTGGTAACGACCCGGTAGCAAGGATGGCCGAGGCGTTACAGAGGTTGCATCGTTACCTTTTAGGCAAGCAAATCAACATAGAAGACAGTCAAACATATCAAGATTTATTCTTTTATTTAATATACAAGTATGTGATCAACAATCACACCAAATCAAGTCACGTACACTCAAATATTTAATTCAATTCAGGATAACGATATAATATCCCGAAATAATTTTTAAGAATAAGGAAGTATATTTTTTAAATATGTTAAGATATCTTTGAATGATGAAAAAATCCCGTGAAAATCTCAATCGCTTCCATAAATATTTCAACCACGTGTCGATATAAATATTTTCAAAATTTGTTCGCCTCACAAATTTTGACCTAACATCCGAGGAGATCAGAGACCGTAAAAGGGGTAAGAATTCATCTCTCGTTTCGATTTCGTCTTCGTCTATGCTTTTCTTCTCGTATGATAACTTGTACTGTGAGATTCCGGGCGTCCGAGTCGTCGTCGTCGTACATTCTCATGAACGGAAACAATCGCACGACACCTTGTCCCATTGTCCTAATCAGATCCAGCGCCACCCTCGCTCACGCCTCCTGCCCCTACCGCAGCTAAGCACCGGCCACCCCTGAACCGCGGTAGCCTGACACGGCCTCTCCTGCATACCGTCGCACATTCCCAAGACCAAAACAGTAGCCGACGATGCTTTCCCTCATCAGATCCAGAGCAATTCCGACGAGGTCGCCTTGGTCGGCGTTTTTCCAATGCCAGAACGACCGAAATCAATCGACGTTCCCTCTCCCCATCCCCCAAAAAAAACCAAAAATAAAATAAAAATTGGCATGTTTGTATTCTAGAATGTACTAGTAGTTTGTTGATCGTCTCTTGTTTCCTTGATTTTTTTACCCCTCATTCATCACTTTTTGTAGGTTGAGATATTCATGTAGCAAGGATTGGCTGGGGCGTTACAGAATGGTATCAGAACAACCCTGCGATCGCGTGCTGGATTCAGCCGCCTAGCGGGGAAGGTTTTGGGGCTTGTGTATCGTGCTTGAAGTCGCAATGAGGACGTTGCGTTCTTGAGGTGGGGATGTATATATGGACCCGCTTAAATGGTTTGATAGTACTACCTATATCAACAATGTGCACCTTCTTTTTCGGTTACCCATCCCAGCATTACTCCACGTTAAACACACTTAACTGCCAAAACACACTGAAAGGATTAGTGTTGGTCTGTGAGGTCAGTCCTGAGCCTAGAAAGTATTTCTTGGTAATGACCCGGTGGTCGGAGCGTTACAATTCATTAGGAAGATGAACTCTATTCCAGCTTTCACTGCCAATTTGACGGTGGAGTCTTTCAATAGGCGAATCCTTTCTTGATATCCTCAATAGTCAATACATCACATATGTAAAGCATTTGTTGACAGGGCAAGTTATTTACAAGTTCCTCATTTTGTTTGTAAAGTAACCAAGTTTTTCTGGTACCTGTTCCTGTTACGGAGTATCCGCCAGTGCATTTTATCTCTTGTCGGTTCATCTTGTGTTGCTTTGGTTCTTTTGATAACTTGCATTTAACTTTGTTCTTCACTTTCTTTATATTCAATTGAAGCATGAACTTGACGGTGATGATGTTTGTAGAGGTTAGATTGGTTGGTTTTCTTGAGTATTATCCATTGGAATCACGGCAGCAAATGAGGCTGGCTTCATACTGCTAGCGACGTCCTTTGAAGTTGTGACTATTCAAGCAGACACGCTAATCATTTTGACATCCTCATTTGATTGTGCTAAATAACTACACCATTTGTTTGTCTTGATTCCAATTTTTCTTGTCAATTGATAGAAATAATAATGACTTTAGGAGAGTCATTACACCTAAATCTTTGTAAATTAAGTCGCCGGCATTTGCACCCTGTAGTTGATTCGATAATAACTAAATGTTTTCTTCTTCGTCTTAACGTCATAATGTGAGATTGGACTTTTCTTATTTTCTTGTTTCAAACACTAAAACATTTACATAATCTCACCTAGTTTTCTTTGCCGAAGGAGGTGATGGTGGTAGACCTGATCATGGCAGCGGCTAAATGGAGAGATCAAAATGGTAACCACCCTGGTTAGATTTAATTAGTGTTTATACATTTTAAACACTAAATAAAAGAGTTGTTTAGTCAGTGGTTACTATTTTATTTTCGGAAGGTGGTAATTAATTGGCAGTGACCTGCAGTTCTGTTGATGAGTACAGTATCCATTTTTCGAAGCACGTTGCAAGGTTTGCTGTATAGCATCTCCTTCGTTCGCTATTTCTGGGTCTTGATTATATGTGGCGTCAGAATGTTCATGTATTGATGGAAGCTCGTAGCCGAAATGGAAAAACTGTTGGTTATTCGCAGCTTCTTATAGCGGGGCATTGTGCGGTCTTCTCGTGGGAAAAGTGTGAGTTGATATTGAGGGGTTGCTCCATTCTCGTGGTGGATTCTGGTTTTAACTTTGCATGAGGGTGCTCGATTTGAGGAGGTCGAATATCTATTGTAAGACTGCGTTCCTGACGCTCGAGCCTCGGTAGCTTCACTAGAAATAAGCATTACCATCTGATGGGATCCTGGGGGCAGTTGCTTTTTGGCAGCCTCGTAAAGGGAAAATATAACATTAGATCCTTCTCAACTATTACTCAACTGTGGTGTATCTTTTGAATTATAAAAAATAATCATTTAATTTTTTAAATTTTGAAAACTTTTTGAAGTTTGGTACATGATTTTTTGAAACTATATAATATTTTTTGGGTAGAAAATCTCTCTTGAAGAAAGGGATGTATCTATTTCAAAATATATGAAGGTTATATATAAAAAATCAAAAATTCAAAAGATTATGTGTTATTTTTTTTTTCAAAAATTTTCTCAAATCGTCAAAAAATTGAAAATAACTACTGTCTTGTCAAAAAAAGAAAATAAAAAAGTCTACTGTCAATAGCGTTTTCACTGTTTATGAAAAAAGAATGAGTCAGTGGTAGTCATGTTTCCATTGTTCATTGTCGTTACAGAAAGTGTGATTTCTTTTTCAGAGAACTTTACTTCGTTAGTGTGTTATTTCTTGTGAACAGTGAAGACGTTGCTGTGAACAATAAAAACGATATCGGCAATGATTTTGATTTCTTGTCTCATTGTAATATTCAATATATATTTTGAGAAATTTTATTATTCGTTTGAAATGATGTTAAAAAATTAAATAATGATTCAAAATTAAAATACATAATTTAAATTATTATTATTATTTTACGATAATTTTATAAAAATGATATTTGATAAATGAACATTGTGTTTTTTTTATGTGTTTTTATGAGTAGTAAATTTTGGATGAGATGCGGTAGATCTTAGGTGGTCGATTTAGATAGGGGTCACCACAGAAGTTGATTTCTTACCACTGTTTACCAGAACAATGCATCAAAGACCAATTGCATAAAAACACTGACAAACAAAAACATTGCACCATTACTACCCCACCACATTCACAAACTTCACAAACCACTGACAACAAAATCCAACCCATAAAACACCAAATACATAAAGACAAACTAAAAAAAGCACCACATGCTCCATATCATCCCTCTCCAAAATCAATCCTTCCCAGGACTCTCATCCGACCACACCATCGCACAGCAACCAAAGATGTCCATCGAAACAGACAGAAGCCCCCTCCACTTAGTCGGAAACCAACCCGGCAAAATCACCACCAATGGTTGCGGCGCCAAAGACGACGACGACGATCGCCACTCCAAAACCAGTACGGAAGACCCAGTGGTCTCCCTCGCCAACGCCCGCCACGAGTTCGGTGAACACGGCGGGGTGAACATGTCGATCGAGGCCTCGGCGACCTTCACGGTGATGGAACCCGACACCTTACGCCGCATCTGCGCAGGCGAGGTGGGCCCGGAGGACGGGTTCTTCTCCTACAGTCGCCACTGTAACCCCACGGTGCTCAACCTGGGTCGCCTCATGGCGGCCCTCGAAGGCACCGAGGCGGCTTACTGCACCGCCAGCGGCATGGCCGCCATCTCCTCTGTCCTGCTTCAGCTCGTCGGGGTCCATGGTCATGTGGTTGCGTCACGCTCACTATATGGCGGCACGCACGCGCTGTTGACGCAGTTCTTGCCTCGTGCGTGCGGGATTGAAACCACGTTCGTTGACGTCCGGGATATTAAAGCCGTGAAGGAGGCAGTGGTATGGTATTGTTATCACTAAGATATTACTACTCGTTGTGTAACATTTTAGTTACGGACTAGTGTTGAAGACATTTGCGTTGCTTTAATATAACAGGTGGAGGGGAAGACGAGGGTGTTGTACTTCGAGTCGATGTCGAATCCGACGTTGGTCGTGGCGGACGTGCCGGAGCTGTGCAGGGTCGCACACGAGAAAGGGGTGACTGTTGTGGTGGATAATACATTTGCGCCGATGGTGTTGTCGCCTGCAAGGTTGGGCGCTGACATTGTGGTGCACAGTATTTCTAAGTACATCAGTGGTGCTGCTGACATTATCGCCGGTAATTTCCTGCCTCTAACCATTTTTTTCCTTGCATCTCTCATTTGTCTTCCGGTGTGTTACGATCGTTTTAAAGTTATTAAACTAACTCTGGTGGTCTATCCGTTTTAAAGTTATATAGTACATGCATTTTGATATATAAAAACTGTTATAGTATGAAGTTTATGAGGTTAATTTTTATGTATAGAGAGGTAGTAGGACGTTCGTTTTGGGTAGGGCTAGCTGTAAATTAGCTCAGTAAGTGAGTCAGCGTGGTCATTTTTCGATTCGAACATGAAAAAAATATTACGCTCGAATAAATAAATGAACAAATTTGAGCAAAACCTACTGCTCGACTCGTGTTTGAACTTGGCACTATTAACTCAATAAGAACTCTGAGTTCGGGCTCGGTAAGATAAAGACTTGTTAATTGATCGAAATGTAAACAAATTAAATTAGATTAGTATGTATGTATCAAACATAGACATTTTACAATTTAAAACATAAAAATTATGTGTGATTTTATTATTCGATGACCAGAATGAGTTGAGCTGATCAAACGAGTCGAACCGCTTAATGAACAAGCTTTTTTCACAAGTGGGATGAACCGAGCTTTGAACGAGTTTTAGCCAATGAGTTGAGCTGATCAAACGAGTCGAACAGCTTAATAAACAAGCTTTTTCCATGAGCTGGATGAACCGAGCTTTGAACGAGTTTGAGCCGAACCACGCTGGTTTGTTTATAAACGAAGAGGAGCGGAACTTGATTATAGATGATAAATAAACGAAGAGGTTTACAGGTTTATAAACAAGCATATTTGAACGAGGTTATAAAGGTTCGTTGGTTTTGCTGAGGAATACGATTCATGTTCCAATATGCTGCTTGGTTGGGTTTCTTCGAGGTAATCGTCTCATGGGGTCCACTTTCTGTTAGCGAAATTGCTCTTCAACGGGGATATTATATCACCTTCTTTGTTAGCTTTCCCAGGAGATGTGACCTGTGGGCCGTGGCTGCGCTCACATGCGTTTTCGGCCACTTTTTCTTAAAAAAGTTTGTATCCAACCGCAGGAGAATATATTCATCATCATATTGGTCAGCTCCAATAGCAAAAAAAGGGAAATGTTCCCTCTTATACTCCTAGTGCTTTCTTTGATCTCATAATAATATTCTCCCTCCCCCCCCCCACGAAACATAATATATAATAATTATATTATTTTCTCGTTTTCACTCTATATACGTATTGATATAAAATTTGATATGTATACTACGACAATTAAACGTATTTCAATCTAATACATGTTGTGGGATTATCAGACGTGAATTAATATAAAAATAAGACTTATATTTATACGAATGAAGTTGCACAAACTACATACATGTTATGAAGTTTATGGGATGATTACTTTCTTTGTTTTAAAAAGATTATAATTTTTTTTATCGGATATGCATGACGATTGAAGTTTTGATCAGTATGACGGAACGATCAAATATTATTTTTTGAGAAAATATCGTGAAGCATCAATAATAGCAAACTTTTTTTTATGTGCTATAACGTGTGTCAATAGAAAAATTAAATCGGATCGTTTGGATGAATAATCAATCTTCTCAAATTATGTATTGAATAATACAATAAGAGACAAACGTAATATTTATGTGACGAAGGTAGTACATATTATATGAAATTTATTTTGATCAAGAATTATATTCCATATGTAACTTAAATCATATTTAATATTACACAATAAATTTATAAAAAATATTATTTAATTATTAATGGATTATTAATAACGTGAGCAATTTTTATAAGGGAACATAACATTTGAACATATTTAACTATTCAGAGTTTGACATATTGACATCCTTAACAATAAAAATTGGCACCAAACCCCCACCCCAAAATTTGAAGCAGGTTTCCCACTCCAAAATTCGGAGAATTTATTCACTACTACCAATTTTCGTTGTTTGAAGGGGAAATGTATGGATATGTGAAGAAGAAACTTGTATTGAAGGGTTAAGCTTTGTCGATTGGAATCTAAAAGGAAAAATTAGAAGAAGAATAGTCTTCTTGTTCATCATCGACTGTTGGTTTAGGATCGTGTGGCGAGGTAAGAGATTTGGTGGGAAACTTCCCGTTTTCTGTTTATTGTTTTATTGCTGAGGTGCATTTCTATGCTAACAACTCAAACCTATTTATAGGAAACCAAATGCTATGAAAAAACACGTTTTTACACCAAAAACGTGGATCGAATAGTGGCCGGTGAATAGTGCGGCAGCTTTACTTTTCTTCTTGCGTGATTTGCTTTGCTTTGATCTCCTTTGCTATCCCATGTCAAGAATTACGGCTTACATACTCCCCCCTAATCTTGACATGGCTCCAGATCACGTAGCTCTATCACATCTTCCTTAACCAAGGAGCTTGGCATGCTGTTGCAGTGGCTGCCATAAACTCGACTCGCATAATGCCAATGCATTGATCTTTTTTGCTTATGAGTTCTCGCGAATTTTTCTTCGACACCTTCACTCTTCCTTGAAGATTGGTTACTAGAGCTTCCCGCTCCTTTCGCACCTTCATGAATTTTTCCAGCACACCTCCCTGTGTCGCATTCCTTTCTGCCGTCCTGGCATGGATGTCATCTGCTTCTTCTTCCAAGCTAATTTTCCTGAGTCTGAAGAGATTTCTAACCTTCTTACTCTTCTGCTTATCGAGCCTCTGCTCCGATAAACCATCAAGTTTTTTCTCGTTGTTGTCAATGCCATTCTTCTTAGATGGACCAGATATCAATTCGACCCAATTTGCCTTTTTGAGGGAACCAGGCTTCTTGCGTTGAAGTTCCACATCATTGCCTCTATGCTGTCTAGGCATCCTTGCTCGTCGACGATCTCGCCATTGTCGTCGTTGGAATTCACCGTTGCTGGTGTCAAGGGAACCCGGAACTTCTATGCGCAAAGTCGAAGTAGATGGAGTTGTCTCTCCAGCCGCAGGTGGCGAACAAGCTGCACCATCGGCTGAGTTTCTTGCGCCTGCCACACCTTCTGGCTTCTCGAAGTTTGTTAGGAGACATATTGGTTTGGCTAACTCCAAACTAATCTTGTAAAGGCGATTCGATGTGCGCTTCACGAACATCAACAACTTGCCGTTGTCATACACCTTTATGGCATCTCCCACAATGTTCACCTCGCTTCCATTCTCTGTCATTTGTCCAAGACTGATGATATTAGTGCAAAGTTTAGGAATGTAGTATACCTCATGGAGAATATACTGATCTCCATTCTTGCACTGGAACACGACCGTTCCTTTGCCCTTGACTTGAACGACATTGCCATCGCCAAGCCTCACCTCCCCGGTGATCTTCTCATCAAGTTCTTGGAACATTTCTCGCCGTCCCGTCATATGATTGCTGGCACCGTTGTCCAGATACCAAACATCCTTAGCTGATGTCTTTTCCTCCTCGCCATGGTGAAACACCTTCATCACCCTTTCTTCTCTGGGTTGTATGGCGTTTTGCTGTTTAGCTCGTGTCTCCTCCTGAGACATGAAAAACAATAATGCTGGCTCGTCTGGAGTAGCGTCTGTGTAGTGCCTCTCATCATTCCGTCGCTTGCTGCGACACTCCGAAGCATAGTGTCCCATCTTCCCGCAGTTGAAACACTTAATATGGCTTTTGTCACGACTTCTGCTACCGGTGCCTCCCGCACCGTCCTGACAAGTTGTATATTCATCTTTTCGATCGCTCCTTCTGCGACCTCGTTCACGCCACTGAGGTGCCGGATCTGCATTCCTGACCATATGACGAAGCTTCCCCAGTGCTGTTCCTCTGGGGTGCCTTCCGTTCGTCACGAGTGAACATGAGCTGACTCCAACCACTACCGGTGTTCTCGCGGAGTCGTGCTCTCTCCTTGAACGCCTTCAACCGCCCTATGGCCTCCTCGAACGGCATCGTTTCAAGATCGTAAAATTGTTCGATTCCCGCAACGACTGTGAAGTATCTGTCTGGCACACAGTCGAGTAGCTTTTTGACTAGTGCGTCATCACCAAGATCTACGCCAAGGCTGGAAAACCTGCTGGACATGCCGCTGAGTTTTCCGGCGAACTCGTCAATGGACTCCTGTTCTGTCATCCGCAAAACATCAAATTCACTCTTTAATGTCTGCAACCGAGCCTTCTTTACTCGATCGACACCGAGATACCTCGTTTTCAAACTTTCCCAAATCTCTTTCGCCGTCTTCTTCTTCGCAATCTGAAGAAGAACATCTTCGGGAATTGCCTGGAGGAAATAGGCACGCGCCTTCTTATCCTTTCTAGGATTGATTTCATCTTTCTTCGCTGGTTCGACCGCCTCCCATACATCCTGGGCATCTAGGATTGCCTCCATTTTAATTGCCCACACCGTGTAGTTTGAGGGGTTCAACATCGGATAATGGTACGACATGGTGCCGCTCTCCTTTGACATATGTTGGGGAATAATCGACATTGTTTGAATTTCTTTTAAAAAAAAAACTATGGTTTTTCTAACCAAAAAACAAACCGTTTTTTGTTTTAACAAAAACAAATCCCCCTTTCCTGTTTTTTTTTTTTTTGTTTTTTTTTTGGGTCCCACTTATGCATAAGCCAATTTTTTTCCCACTTTGTTTACTTTCTTTCCCTTTTCACGCCAGCATAACTTCAACCTTATCAACTCCCCACACACACCACTTCTCCACCTTTTTTTTCTCTCACTCACCGCCTCCTCTTCTTCACTCCTCACTCTTCCCTAAATCTCTCAGCCTTCTTCCTCGCACGCCTCCGATCTCCTCTCCTTTTCAATTTCCTCCTCCACTTCGCCGCCTTTACTCTTCTTCCTCAGCCCTCGTCTGTTTGGTTGGGAGTCGCCGGTGGTTCGATTACTGGTGGAGGAGCCTGGACGGTGGGAACCAGTCTCGTTGATTGGGGTTAGGTCGCGAATATCGTGTGGTTCTCCGTCCTCGATTTCGTGTTCTTGGTCTCGAGTGATTCGATCTTGGCGAGAGGTGATCGAGGTCGTTGATCTTTCCTCTCTTTTTTTTTTTCTCAGATCTGGGATCGAGGTAGGTATTGATGGCGGTGGCGACCAGCGACGATGATGACGACGACCGAATCTCTGGTGGCGTCGGGTGTGGCAGTGATGGCGCGGCTCTGGCGGCTCGCCCCTGGGCTAGATCTGCACACCAAATTAGTTCGTGGCTTTGGCTGGAACTTGTGGCTGGATCTGTCCACGGGCTCCTTACTGTGGTTGTCGTTGGATTGTGTGATCAGGTTGGGTCGTGCCGGCCTCTGATAGTCACCTCGGCCGATATCTCCTCGGTCGGGTCTCCTCAGCAAACCACCGGTCTCCGACTCTGCACACACCACCTAATGCTCTGATACCAAATGTTGGTTTAGGATGTGTGGCGAGGTAAGAGATTTGGTGGGAAACTTCCCGTTTTCTGTTTATTGTTTTATTGCTGAGGTACATTTCTATGCTAACAACTCAAGCCTATTTATAGGAAACCAAATGCTATGCAAAAACACGTTTTTATACCAAAAACGTGGACCGAATAGTGGCCGGTGAATAGTGCGGCAGCTTTACTTTTCTTCTTGCATGATTTGCTTTGCTTTGATCTCCTTTGCTATCCCATGTCAAGAATTACGGCTTACAAAACCAACTATATCACCACTCCAACGACACAGTGTGCATATGACATTAGACAGTGCGTCTAGATGATGACAGGGAATCGAGTTCTGCTCGATTAGTCTGTTGGATTCGAGCACGAAAGCAGTGCGCCACAGATGTTGTCGTCTTGTCGGCTCTCTTTTTTCCTCAACGAGATGGAAATTGCCACGCCGTCAATCCTTTGTCATCGACGGTAATAATGATAGTCGAGGATAGTATTGTGTTGCCGAGGGGTGGTAATGGTAATAGAAGATGATGATCGTTGGTAGATGGTGGTGGTGATGATGATGGAGGTAGAAGGATTATGGATATGAGTAAAAAGAAGGCATGATAAAGGGAGTGAAGGACATGGCAATTCGGTTATTGGTGTTTTTATTTTGAAAGATTTGGGTATTTTGGGGAGTATAGGATTTTAATTAAAAAAAAAGTACCAATTGATAAATTATAAGATATGAGTATTTATTATTCGGACTCAAGATATTTTTCTTTGACATTTATCATCTTCATTTCTTCACCTTTTTCCGAGTTTTCTTATAATGATGAAACAGTTTGATATCTATTTTGTTACAGAGAATCTTTATTTGATATCTAAAAATCCCTTATTGATCTGCAACATAGAAATTCCTCATTTATATATATAGTCATTGATAGATCTCAATGTCCATGAAATCTATCCAATTCCGATTCATGACTATCCAATTCTTGGTGACTCACTACTTTTGAGCCTTATGCAATAAGATTGAGGCAGAGTCACTTGGACATTTATCAGCAAAATATTGCGTACTGCTACGACCTCAAAGTCCACTGTTGTTGCCTTCAAAGTTTAAATAGAAAAATGTTTGCCTCTACACGGTGAGAATTGGTTGATTTGGATCGCTTGGTTAAAGATCAAGTTGAAGATTAGTTTTTTTGGGATTAATTTTCTTATTGATTTGTAAGGCCCCATCTCCAAGCTCCAAACAGTTTGAAAAAATATTTTTTTTTCCCTCAATGTATATGATCAATTCACGAACCTCAATTTTTCATTTTCATGATGTAAAGCTTTTTTTAAATGAGAAAGTCATGATATTGAGCCTCATATTCATATTGATGGGTGAAAATGAATAATATAGGTTATTCATGTCTTGTAGTGATTATAGTGCTACAATCATACACTATGCATTTTGAGAATCTCTTATGCGTAAAGAATCAATGCCAAAAAAAAAAAAAGTTATACGAGATATAAGTTGAGAGCATGTGTTACATGACAACATTTTAAAGAAAGAAGCGATGCACTAAAGATTATTTATTTTGATATAACTGGTTTGTTTATAAATTATTTTAATATCCGTATTCATTATGATACTATAGTAGTTTTGTTTTGAAACTAAGGGTCTTTGGGTATGAATTGGAGTGAATTTTGGGGTAGAATGCGGGCAGGAGAGGAAAACGGGAGACTGCTCCATCAATGTCGTATAGCAATTTAGTTCGAGTATACCAATATATCCACTCGTTTATATAAACGAAATGAAAAGAAACATAAAATGTTCAAGATTTATTGATAACGATTATGATATTTATATTAGGGGTTTGTGACTTATTAGTGTCTCAAATCTTTACCAATTTCAAAATATTTCTTCAAATCTTTATCATATCAAATAAATTCTCTAAATCTAATAATTTAAGAATAATCCATCAAATCCTTATTGTTTGCAGCAAAAAAAGTCACAAGATCATACGATCGTGGATCAAAGATCTAGATGATGATGATCGTCATATGATGCCATGATCAAAAAAAGAAACAACAATAATATTGTATTGAATATGAAATATGTGATTGAGAAGTTTGAGAAAAAAAAGCCAAATCGTGAAGATACAGAGAAAAGAGTGTCACTAGTCTGCAGAACAATAAATCTTGCAGCAGAGTCCAGAGTTTGGATCTATGCAAAGTACTTAGCTTCTTTATCATTTATACAAGTTAGATAACTTGTAAAAAGGAAGTTTCTTGTAAGCTCAAACAAGAAGATAGTGATACTATAACGCTCCAAGATTTCCTGTCCGATACCTACCAGACACGTGGCGTAACAGCCGCTCCAAAACCCATTTGAAGCAAGAGACAAGAATACAAGGGGTTTAAGTATCAGAAACATAAGAACTAGCATTACATGAAAATCGATGTCTAGAAAGAAAAAGGGCAATGTTACAACAAGCCGAATCTAATCATCCCTGCTAAGTAACTGACCTTTCCTCGAATCTTTATCACTTGAAACGAACACGTAACCATGAGCTCGAAAGCCCAGTAAACATAGGATACACGTCCATCTCAGGGGTCCGGCATGCTTATTATATCATGCGTTTCCCATGCACAAACAGTATGCAATGCAAACAGCACCGAGCAATCATATGCCATCCAAGAATATATATATATCAACATATATACATGCGGTATAATATCTCAAGTTAATCAGGTTAATTCTTGTTTCGTTCACCTTTGCCTTTATAAAAACTTTTAAGGCTTTTTATGTATTTCAAGTCAAGTCGTGTTGTCTTTCGTGGTTGGAACAAGTTGATGACATGCCTTTTACAGGTTCATGTCACGCTCTTCATTTATTTCACATCTTGTCCTGTTGATTTTTATGATTCTTATAAGTTTATGACATAGGAGGAGTTACCACAAGAATTTCAATTGTCACCTAGTATGACCGTACCAGGTACAATTAAACAACCAAGGTGGTCGTTGCAATCGATCCAAGATGGTTAATAATAACCAAACACGGTCATCAATTGATGCCGCTGCGTGCACGCGAAGGAGTTTATCATACCATCCCTAGTTAGTCAAGTACTCGTAACTCTTTCAGTCATTATCATTTACAAGAATTTCTTCATGTTCAAGTTCCCAGTATTCTCAAGGAGACTGCATGAAATTAACCCGTTTAATTCCATGTTTAACAAGATTTACAAGTTTTCAAGATTTTCAAGATCTCCTAGATTTTCAAGCTCGGATCATGAAACTAATTATATTAATTTCCATGTTCAGCACGTGACTGTCATAGCATGTATATTTCGAGATTTTTAAGCATGTATCATGAAATTAATTACATTAATTTCCATGTACAGCAGGAAACTATCGCGACATTTATATTCTCATTTGTCGCATTAAATTATAATCGAGGATAATGGAAATAAATCCATTATAATTAATCGGGGTCAGATATTTTTGTAACGTTTTCTAGAGTTCACCAAGGTTAATAGTTTGCACAGAAATAATAGTCAACACAAGGTATCATACATCAAGAGCAAGCAATATTCAGGAATCGTTATTAAAGTCTATAATATTCTACAGGTTGCATCGTTACCCTTTTAGGCAAGCAAATCAACATACAAGATAGTCAAACATATCAATATTTATTCTTTTATTTAATATACAAGTATGTGATCAACAATCACACCAAATCAAGTCACGCACACTCAAACAATTAATTCAATTCAGGGTAATGTTATTTGTTACCTCGTCATTTATAAAATCAGGAAACTTCTGTAGAT
Organism: Drosera capensis; assembly: GCA_001925005.1. NCBI lineage: Eukaryota > Viridiplantae > Streptophyta > Magnoliopsida > Caryophyllales > Droseraceae > Drosera > Drosera capensis. Next base: position 61,288 of record LIEC01011911.1, read on the forward strand.
AATTCTAAGCTTATTCCTACTCCTTCGTAACGTTCATACCAATGACAAAAAAAATAACATAAGTACGCTAATATTAGTACCTAAACATTATCCGCATGTGTGTACAATTTTCATATTGTACAAAACAAATATAACTTCTGATTTTCAATTTAAGACAGAAGGGGTTAATCCCCTTCCTGATCCTCGCTGCTCGAAGTGAACGGACGGACATGACATTGAGTGTTTTTCCTTGGTGTTTTTCGGCGTCAGTAAAGGTTAACGGAGGTCGAGTGTGGTCGGATTTGTGTGCAAGGAGGTTGTGGTATTTCGGGATCTCGGGACAAGATCCGTTCGTCACCGTTCATGGAGGGTTGGAGTCCGACCAATTGCTCCTGTCATCTTTGCTGAAGTCGTCGCCGGCTACTGGTGGTCAACTTCGGCTTCGACGAGTCCGGACGAGGTGAAGGTTGGGCGCTGTCGGCGGTCAGGGACTCCAGCGGGGATGGATTTAAGGCTCTAGGCGGCGATGATGTTTCAGGAGGGGTTCGGGGTAGCTCGGGTAGGTTTGGACTGTGGTCGGGAAGGAGTTGTCGGGGTCGGGGTGGCCGAAATCCGACAGGGTGGGTTGTAATACGTGAAGGATGTATAACGAAAATGAAATCGAAATGAGAGATCAATTCTTACCCTCCTTTTTGTCTTTGTTCTCCTCCAAACGCTTAAGTTTCTCCTTGGGATGCTAGGTCAAAACTTGTGCGGTCAACACATTTTGAGAATATTTATATCGGCACGTGGTTGAAATATTTATGGAAGCCATTAAGATTTTCTCGGGATTCTTGCATCGTTCAAAGATATCCTACCATATTTAAATATATATACTTCCTTATTCTTAATAATTATTTCGGGATATTACATCTCTCCCTCCTTTCAAGAAGTTTCATCCTCGAAACTTGATTAAAGTAAAGAATAGGAGCTTACTTGAGAATAAGTAGGGATATTGTTTCCTCACATCCACTTCTAGCTCCCATGTTGCTTCTCGTATGGTATGGTTAGCCCATCGTACCTTGACCAATAGCACTTTTCTTCATTTGAGTATTTTTACCATGTGATCTACTATCTCCTTCGACTTTTCCTCATAACATAGGTCCTCACTGAGTCTTACTTGCTCATGTTAAATTACATGCTTAGGGTTAGGTTTAAATTTTCATAACATAGAGACATGAAAGACATTATGAATACCAGCTAACCCCACCGGCAATGCCAACCGATAGGCCACTTCTCCAATCATTTCAAGGATCTCAAATGGCCCTACGTAACGAGGACTGAGTTTTCCTTTCTTTCTAAACCTCATAATATCCTTGGTAAGTGAAACCTTCAAGAAAACATGATCACCAACAAGAAACTCTAGTGGCCTTCTTCTCACGTCTACATGGCTCTTTTGACGATCTTGAGCTGCCTTCATCCGGGTTTGAATAAGCTTGACCTTTTCTATAGTTTCACGTACTAACTCTGGTCCCACCACCAGAGTGTCTTCGATATCATCCCAGCAAATGGGGGATCGAAATTTTCTTCCATACAAAGCCTCGAATGGTGCAATGCTGATGCTAGCGTGATAGCTATTGTTATAAGCAAACTCCACTAATGGAAAGTGATGATTCCATGATCCCTTAAAGTCAAGGATGCATATCCTTAACATATCTTCAAGAGTTTGTATCGTATGCTTAGTCTGACCATCAGAAGCAAGGTGAAAAACCATGCTGAAATTCAATCTAGTTCCAAAAGCCTTCTGTTAACCTTGCCAGAACCTTGCCTGAAACCTAGTATCCCTATCAGATACTATTGAACTCGGAGCACCATGTAACCTCACGATCTCCTTTACATACATGTCTGCTAGACGATCCACACTCCAATAAGTCTTCATGGGGAGAAAGTGAGCAGACTTCGTCAGTCTATTCACTATCACCCATATTGAGTTCATACCATGAACTGTAGGCGGTAGTCCTATAATAAAGTCCATGGAAATTGAATCCCATTTCAATATCGGTATCTCCAAGGGCAACCTCCTGTTTCATGTTACTCCACCAGAAGCATTGCCTAAGATCTTGATATAGCTTATTGCCTCTAGGGTACGCGGAATATGATGTGCTTCCTCGAGGATTTTCCGCTTAAGTTCCTCATCATTTAGAACACATAATCTTCTGTGGAATCTCAAAGATCCATCTTCATGGACAATGAATCTAGGTGCCTTTCCATCTTGAACTCCTTGTCTGATTCATTGTATCTATTCATCACCCCCTTGAGCTTGCAAAACCTCCTCATGCAAGGTAGACTGGACTTGCATGTACCCTAGAAAACCCGCACGAGATTCGGATACCACTGTAATGTTCAACTTACAGAAGTCTTCAAACAACTTGTCTTGTGTAATAATCAACTTGTTAAGACTCCCTTATGCCCTTCTGGATTTACGGCTCAAAGCATCAGTTACAACATTGGCCTTACCCGGATGGTACTGAATGTCCAGGTCATAATCCTTCAATAACTCAAGCCATCTTCGTTGTCTCATGTTCAACTCCTTCTGAGTGAAAATATATTTCAAACTCTTATGATCCGTATACATCCGACACGAAAAGCCATATAAATAATGTCTCCAAATCTTTAAGGCAAAAACTACCGCTGATAGTTTCAAATCATGAGTGGGGTAATTAAGCTCATATGGCTTCAATTATCTTGACGCATATGATATTACCTTATCATGTTGCATCAATACGCATCCCAAGCCTTGCTTGGATGCGTCATTATAAATACAAAACCCCTCCTATCCTGAAGGTAAAGCCAAGATAGAAGCCGAGGTAAGTCGGTCCTTTAATTCCTGAAAAGCATTCTCGTACTTTTCTGTCCAATCAAACTTTGTTGGTTTTCTTGTAAGTTTGGATAAAGGTATTGCGATCTTAGAGAAGCCTTCCACGAACCTTCGATAATATCCTGCTAGTCCCAAGAAACTTCTAACTTCCGTCACATTTGACGGTCTACACCATTCGGTAACCGCTTCTATTTTCTTGGGATCTACCTTAACCTCTTCTCCAGAAATCACATGTCCCAAGAAAGCTACCTCCTTCATCCAGAATTCACATTTCTTCAACTTGGCATATAACTCATTTTCTCGTAATGCCTCCAAGATGGTCCGCAGGTGCTCTTCATACTCCTGATGATTACGAGAGTATACAAGAATGTCATCGATGAACACTATGATGAAACGGTCCAAATATGGCTTGAAGACCCTGTTCATCATGTCCATGAAAACCGCAGGCGCATTCATGAGACCAAACGGCATTACCACAAATTCATGGTGACCATAACGAGTCCTGAATGCGGTCTTCGAAATGTCGTCTGCCTTAATACATAACTGGTGATACCCTAATCGAAGATCTATCTTGGAATACACACTAGCTCCCTCAAGTTGGTCAAATAGATAATCGATTCGAGGTAAAGGATAGCGGTTCTTGATGGTGATGTTGTTGAGCTCCGGGTAGTCAATGCATAGTCTCATGCTTCTATCCTACTTCTTCACAAATAAGACATGTGCTCCCATGGGGAAATACTAGGTCCTATATAACCTTTCTCCAACAGTTCTTCAAGTTGAGTCTTCAACTCCTTGAGTTCGGTTGGGGCCATGCGATACGGTGCCTTCGAGATAGATGCTGCTCCAGGTACTAGTTCAATGCTGAAATCCATCTCAAGAGTTGGCGGTAGTCCCGGAAGTTCATTCGAAAAAATGTCAGGATGGTCTTGTACCACATGTATATCATTGACACTAAGCTCATGTTGCACCGTTAACTCGAGACTACATAAGAAACCTTGACACCCTTTCTTAAGAAGTTTGCTAATTGTCATAGCAGACACTATCTGCAAGTCAGGTCTTGATCCCTTCTCACGGAAAAATAATCTCCTACCTTTTGGACTTTGTAGCTTTATTATTTTCTTCTCGCAGTCCATAACTGCCTTATATCTTTCAAGCCAATTCATTCCGAGAACTATCTCGAAATCATGCAAGTCTAAGAAGATCAAATCTATAGGAATTTCTTCCTCTCCAATTATTACTGATGCTCGTGGAACAACTAGCTCATAGGTCATTATTTCACTAGTGGGTAAACCTACTTGTATTCCCTCTACCAGTGGTTGGGCATTCATTTTATTCTTTAATATGTAGGATTTTACAACAAAAAAATGAGTTGCCCCAGAATCAAAAATTGCATAAGAAAGTTGAGATAAGAGATGGATATTACCGATCACAACTGCTCCACCGCCTTGAGCTTCCCGAGGGTTCATCATATAGATTTGTCCCGTCGGCTGCTTTCCTTTGGCATTCTCGTTAATTGACGGGTTTGACAATTGGCCCGTAAACTAACCTGAAGCCGAAGGCTTCCCAATATTATAATTCCGGTTGTCGTTTTTCTGTGGGCAGGTAGACAGTTTATGTCCCAGGTCACAGCATTGATAACATGCTCCAGAAGCGATCCTATAATCTCTAGCATAATGTCCCATCTTGCCACAGTTGTGACACTTTATATTGCTTGCGGTCCTGTTTTGCCTACCACCTCCAATGTTTTGACTCAGCCCTTGCATTATTTGCTGACTGTGAGATGCCATAGAGAATCTTCGAGTATCGTTGCTCTGTTGTGAAGGCGCTCCGTTCCTCTAGCTAGAGACGTTACCAGCAATCTCCGAGTTTGATCCACCAGCTTGTGTGTTCCACCCAGTCTTTCTCTTCTTGAATCCTTGCCCCTGATGATCCTCCCGATCACGGATAGCATGCTGTAGTTTTACTGCCCCGTCGTACATCCTTTGATAGGTCGTAAAGGTTTGAGGACTCAAGCTGATCCGTAACCTGTAGTTCAGGCCACCAAGAAATTGTCTTTGTTTTTCTGCATCCTGTGCATAAAATGTTGGTTGGAACCGTAATAGATTTGTGAACTTCGTAGCGTACTCCGACACAAACATAGTTCCTTGTTTCAAGTTGAGGAACTCATTCCTCTTCTCAGCTTGAAGAGACTCCGGGTAAAATCTTCCTCTGATTGCTGCTTTGAAGTTCGCCCATTCAAATCCTTCATCTTCAGTCCTTTCCTCAGCAATGTTCCACCAGGCATCTACTTCGCCCTCGAGATAATACGAAGCGAAGGTGATCCTTAAGTTGTCCGGGCACTAAACCGCATCAAGTAACTTTTCGAAGCTCCTAAGTCAGTCTTCCAGGGTTACCGGGTCCCTTCACCGTTGAAGCGCCTAGGGTGATAAGCACTTAGACGATAGAGATACTTGTCACCATCTGCTCCTTGATCTTGATTTTTCTTTTGAGCCCTCTTTGCTAACTCCCCTATCGGGGCTTGGATATCGTTCACGAGAGGTGCGTCAATAGGAGGTGCATTAGCCAATATAGGTTATGCATTATCTGGCATACTCGCAGGTCCTACTGACGTAGCGTGAGAGCCTTGCTGTTCAACTTCCTCTCCACTTTCTACAGGCGGAGCATTCATATATTGGACCACGTCCAAAGCATTTTGGGGCACATCTTCGTGAATGAAATAATTCATTTATCAATGTCAAGCATGGCTCAGGAATTGTTATCACTTCAGATTTAGGGATGACACATGTCAAGAACTAGGTATCACACAAGCAATCAAGGTTCAAGAAACGAAACAACTTTTATTAATCATTAAGTAATCAACAGGAAATAGTTTTTTACACCCAAGGAATCTATACGACCTTCACAATGGTCATTTATTATACTAGCTATCTAGAACTTATACGCTACTTTATTAAGCCTATCTTTAACTCCTGATACTAGAACAATCCTTTAGGTTAGTCTTCCAGCAAGCCTCTCCTCTTCTAAGTACTTCGCAAGATTTTCCTTATAGTTTGGATGTCCTCACACTTGATTTAGGTTGTAGGCCAAGATCTCTTGACACAGTTGCATTCCATTAATCTTCCATTTTCCATTCACAAAGTATTCTTCCTCATTTGGTTCATCATCCACGAAAAGGTTGTCATACTTAGTCTTGAGCGTAGAGAATCCCTCATATGGCAAGGTGTGCAAGACTGCTGCAGTCTCGTATATTGGATGCCTCAATGGATCATATATCCTCTTCAACGCCCTTATAGCCTTTAGCATTTTCTTTAGATGCCCATTTAAGTCTTCCCACGGTAGAAAGAGTGAAATCCTTTACGAGACTGGTTGTCTCGGTATTATGCTACACTTCCGTTCCCCTCACCTGCAAAATATTATTCTTTAGTCAGTCACCCATATCATTTAAATTTCCAAGTAAGAATGGTCACATCAGCTTACTCTAACAACATATCACCCGTATCACCAGTTTCTTGCTTAACCTATACATGGTCAAATTCTTACTCTTAACTCAATCTTGAATGATTTCCTTGCTATTATCCTACATTCCTTTCTTAAACCCACGCTTTGATACCATTCCTTTCCTCAATCTTGAATGATTTCCTTGATACCATTCTGTAACGCCCCAAGATTTCCTGTCAAATACCTGCTAGACACATGGCATTACCGTCGCTCCAAAACCCATTTGAAGCAAGATTACAAGAATACAAGAGGTTTAAGTATCAGAAACATAGGAACTAGCAATAAATGTCCAACTTACATTGTCTGGTATTACATTAAAATCAATGTCTAGAAAGAAGAAAGGGTAATGTTACAACAAACCGAATCTAATCATCCCTGCTAAGTAACGGACCCTTCCTCGAACCTTTATTACCTGAAACGAACACGTAACCGTGAGTTCGAAAGCCTAGTAAACACAGGATACACGTCCATCTCAGGGATCCGGCATGCTTATTATATCATGTTTTTCTCATGCACAAACAGTATGCAATGCAAACAACACCGAGCAATCATATGCCATCCAAGAATATATATATATCAACATATATACATACGGTATAATAACTCAAGTTAATCAGGTTAATCCTTGTTTCGTTCACCTTTGCCATTATAAAAACTTTTAAGGCTTTTCATGTATTTCAAGTCAAGTCGTGTTGTCTTTTGTGGTTGGAACAAGTGGATGACATGGCAATTACAGGTTCATGTCACGTTGTTCATATATTTCACGTCTTGTCGTGTTGATTTTTATGATTCTTATAAGTTTATAACATTGGAGGAGTTACCACAAGAATTTTAATTATCAGCTAGTTTGGCCGTACTAGGTACAATTAAACAAGCAAGATGGTCGCTATAGTCGACCCAAGATAGTTAATAATAACCAAACACGGTCATCAATTGATGCCGCTGAGTGCACGCGAAGGGGTTTATCATACCCTCCCTAGCTAGTCCAGTACTCGTAACTCTCCGAGTCATTATCATTTACAAGAATTTCTTCATATTCAAGTTCCCAGTATTCTCAAGAAGAGTACATGAAATTAACCCATTTAATTCCATGTTTAACAAGATTTACAAGTTTTCAAGATTTTCAAGATCTCCTAGATTTTCAAGCTCGGATCATAAAACTAATTATATTAATTTCCATGTTCAGCAGGTGACTATCATGGCATGTATATTTCGAGATTTTTAAGCATGTATCACGACATTTATATTCTAATTTGTCGCATTAAATTATAATCGAGGATAATGGCAATAAATCCATTATAATTAATCGTGGTCAGTTTTGTAACGTTTTCTAGAGTTCACCAGGGTTAATAATTCGTTACAAAAATAATAGTCAGCACAAGGTATCATACATCAACAACAAACAATATTCAGGAATCGTTATTAAACTCTATAATATTCTACAGATTGTATCGTGATCCTTTTAGGCAAGCAAATCAACATACAAGACAGTCAAACATATCAAGATTTATTCTTTTATTTAATATACAAGTATGTGATCAACAATCACACCAAATCAAGTCATGCACACTCAAATATTTAATTCAATTGAGGATAACGATGTGTGTTACCTCGTCATTTATAAAATCAGGAAACTTCTGTAGATAATTCCAAACTTATTCCTACTCCTTCATAACGTTCGTACCAATGACAAAATAAATAACATAAGTACGCTAATATTAATACCTAAACATTATACGCACATCATGTGTGTACAATTACATATTGTACACAACAAATATAACTTCTAATTTTCAATTTAAGACAAAAGGGGTTAATCCCCTTCCTCATCCTCGCTGCTCGAAGTGAACGGACGGACACGAAATCGACGAAGGCAGGTATCCGCTTGCCGAGTCGGGCATTCGTTGGTGTTTTCCGGCGTCAGTAAAGGTTAACCGAGGTCGAGTGTGGTCGGATTTGTGTGCAAAGAGGTTGTGGTATTTCGGGATCTCGGGGAGAGATCCGTTCATCGCCGTTCATAGAGGTTTGGAGTTCGACCAATTGCTGCTGTCATCGTCACCGAAAACGTCGCTGGCTACTGGCGTGGTGATGGAGGGGTGGTGTCGGCCGTCGGGGACTCCAGCGGGGATGGATTTGAGGCTCTAGGCTGCGTCGATGGTTCAGAAGGGGTTCGGGTTGGCTCGAGTAAGTTCAGGTTGTGGTGAGGAACGGGTTGCCGGGATCGTGGCGGCCGGAATCCGGTAGGGCGGGTTATAATACGTGAAGGATGTATAACGAAAACGAAATCGAAACGAGGGATCAATTCTTACCCTCATTTCTTTGTCTCTCTTCTCCTCCAAACGTTTAGGTTTCTCCTTGGGATGCTAGGTTGAAATTTGTGCGGTCAACACATTTTGAGAATATTTATATCGGCACGTGGTTGAAATATTTATTGAAGCGATTGAGATTTTCACGGGATTCTTGCATCGTTAAAAGATATCCTACCATATTTAAATATATACTTCCTTATTCTTAATAATTATTTCGGGATATTACAGATATTCACCTCGTGGCTTGACTACACTGGTCACCAAGGGAAGTCTGGACTAAACTCTCGATTATCATTTGATATCGAGTGTTTGAACCAGTATAAATACTGTGTCTATTTATTACTTTTACTGTATTGATATTTAGAACTGTTATAAACAAATCATCATAGTCAAACTGAGATAAAACTCGAAGAGTTTGAATTCTTTGCTGCAGATCACCAACTGTCATCTGTGGACTACGTAAGTAGTTTGCAGAGAGCAGTGATCTACAAAGAACTAGTATTGAATAAATTTTTGAAACAACCTTTTTAACCCCCCTCTAGGTTGAAATTTGAACCTTACAATTGGTATTAGAGCCTGACTTTCCAGACTTAACAGTTTATGGAAAGAAAAAAGTCATTATTTACAAAGAAGTTACTAACAGTTTTGTTTCTGTGAAGAACAATGGCATCACCAAAGTTTCCCAAATGTCTGCTCCTTCGACAACTAGAAACTGAGAATGCTTGCACATCTCAATTCAATAGATGAAAGAATGCAAGACATTATCCTGGACGGACTTCATGTTCCAATGATGCCAGATCCAAAGGATCCAACAAGAGAAGTATCAAGACCGAAATCCCTCTGGTCCAGAGAGGACTGGGATCTGGAAATGGTTGATAAAAAAGTTATAAATAAAATATTTAAATCTCTTGATGATAACATGTTTGAAATAGTGATTCATATAATCAAAGCAAAGGAAGCATGGGAGGCTCTACTACTAAGAAATGAAGGAACCAGTGAGATCAGGGAAAACAAAAAGGATGTTCTTATGCAACAATATGAATTGGTCTCAATAAGATCCGATGAGAATTTGACTACCTTCTATGAAAGATTCAATGTTCTCATCAACAATCTCAAAACTTTGGGAAAGACTTTCGAAACCAAGGAAGTCAATCTAAAGTTGTGAGATCTATTGGAGAAATCTGGAGCACAACGACTACAGCCAAAAGAGAATCTAGAGATCTAACAAAGATTTCCTTGGCTCAACTATATGGTGTATTGCATACCTATAATCTTGAAATTGAGCAAAAGAAGCAAATTGATGATGCAAGAAAGAAGACCTTGGCCTTCAAAACTCAAGAAAGAGTTCTGAAATCATGGCAGAGAAGGAAACCAGTGATACCTCATCTGCAAGTGAACAAGTCTATCTGAAGAACTGGTATTGATGGGAAAGAAGTTCAAGAAGCTATTCAAGAAAAAACTTTCAAAAAGAAATTCCCTTCAAAAACCAAGGATGCAGAAAAGGAAGTCTGCTACAATTGGCAGATCACGGCACTTTGCTGCAAACTGCAAACGACCAACACAAGATTTATCTGTACCAAAGTTCAAGAAGGACTACAAAGGCACCTCTGGAAGAAAGGAAAGAGGCAAGGCCTATACAGCAAAGACATGGAGTGACACAGACTCTGATAATAAAGATATCACATCAAATGTTCAGCTGTATCTCATGGCAAGAGAAGAGGAACAAAAACAGATATTTGATCTCTCTGACTCAGATGCCGCCATAGAGGAATTGAAGAAAGCCCTTCAAGAAACCTCTGAGAACTTTATTTCCCTTTTAAAGGAAAATAAAGAAAATCTTAAGAAAATTATGATTCTCAAAGAGAAATGTAATTCCACAGATGAAAAGACTAACAATAGTCTAATCCATGCTCAAGATGAACTAAAAGAAGCAAATGAAAAAGTGAAACTTCTCAATACAGTAGTGGAAACACTTACGTTGAGAAACACTGAGCTTCAAAGCAAGTAGATGCTTGGAATGACAAGACTTTGTGCCTGCAAAAATTACTAAGTATAGATCAATCCTCCTATGATAAAATTATGTTAGGATACAATGACTGGTTGAACAACAATGCAGACAAGAAAATATTTACCATGAAAGCAAAGCAAACTACTGTAAAAACTGTGGAGAAGAGGCATACCTCAACTGCATTAAACATGCAGAAGAGTATTCCCTCTACTGCAACAGGTGTACAAAAGAGCAAAAGCTCTACAATATAAAATGTGGAAAAGAGCAAAAGCTCCACTGTATAGAAAGAATCAAAAGGAAAGAATAATAAGAAAAAAAGATCTTTACTGCAAAGTAAGACCTCTACTGCTAAAACCAGAAAGGGATGGAGCATAACACCAGAATTAGTCTATCATAAAATGAAGAAGACCAAGAATCTTACAAGAGGATTCAGTGAAAGGCCTTATGAAGCTCAGCAAGCACCCGACTACTCAGCATGGAATAAAATCTTCAGAATAACTTGGAGAAAACCATACATAAGACACATATGCTCATGCCAACTGCAGCAGACACAGTGGAGCAGACCACTAACAAGCACAAGGCCAAAGCTCTACTATTTTACCTGTGGAAAAATTGGTCATAAGTCCTTTGAATGCTGGAACGCTCACAAGAAGATAATTAAAGTGTGGGTTCCAAAGGTTAACAAATGAGGACCCATATAAGTGGGTAATATATACAAGGTCTATATGTTTTCAATACAAGAAAAATAAAAGGGCATATGGTACCTGAACAGTGGATGCTTAGGACACAAAACAAGAAACAAATCCATCCTTGAAGACAATAGAAAAGAATAAGGACCTCTTGCCATATTTGAAGGAGAAAAGGCAGGTAGAACTAAAGGTTATGGACCCTTTATAGAGGTTCTTTAATATTTAGAGATGTTGCGTATGTTAAAGGCTTATAACATAACCTGTGCAAGCATCTTCAGCTTCCAGTGGTTGAATTTTTCAAATGAACACGTTGGAGATTCTCCATTGTTTGGACACTTAGAAAACTTTGGTGGAGTCATTCTTCTTTACAAAAATAAACTATTAGTAACTTCTTTGCAAATAAGATAATGACCTTTTCTTTCCACAAACTGTTAAGTCTGGAAAGTCATGCTCTGATATCAATTGTAAGGTCCAAGATTCAAGCTAGAGGGGGTGAATAGGTTGTTTCAAAAATTATTCAAACTTTTGATGCGGAATACTAGTTCTTTGCGGACCACTTAGGTTTTCAAACTCTTTGAGTTTATCTCTGTTTGACTGTGAAGATTTATTTCTAACAGTTTTAAATTTTAAGCAATGAAAGCAAGTAATAGAGATTATTTATAATGATTCAGACACTTGTTATCAAATGATAATCGAGAGCTTAGTTCAGTCTTCCCTTGTGATCAGTGTAGTCAAGCCAAGAGGTGAGTATCACTATCTTTTTGTTTGTAATTTACAAGAAACTTCTTTTTACAAGCTATCTAACTTGTACAAAAGATGAAGGACTCAGATCCTTTGCACAGATCCAATCTATAGGACTCTGCTACAAATTGTGTTATTTTGTAGACTAGTGATACCCCTTTCACTATGATCTTCACGAATTAGCTCTTTTGAGTAATCTTTAATGGATTAGGAAATACTTTTGGGTTGTTTTAGAATGTTAAATTGAAATCTTAGCTATACTTAGATGGAGTAAGAAAAAATAATAGAAAATCACCTTCATCTAACCTTTCAAAAATTAACCATAAAATTCTACACTTCACAGAATCCTTAAGGAAATTATTGATTTTGAGCAAAATTCACACTCAAGTGAATAAATTGATAGAGATCGACCAAATTCACACTTACGTGAATAAATTCACAAAACCCATAAAATAAGTGGATTAAAATTTAAGTTGATTTTGTGGATGCAACTTAGTCTCATTACGAATCAGTTAATCTTAAAACTGACAATCGAGATTGTCTTAATTTCATAAGTATACATGGTTTGACCCCTCTAAGGTTAAAGATCTGACGAGGGTATGTAGGAAACTTTATTAGAAGGTTCAACTACAATGTGAACTACGTTTGGTGTGATCTTGAACTCCGCAAGTACGTATGTAACCGTTAAGCAGTTCGGTCAAAATATTTGTATATTCTTTTTTTCTAACTTATTTTTGCAGAGCATACAAATAAGCAGCACCACTGGAAGGCAAGACTAACTAATAGAGGAAACCTTCGAAAGTAGAGACCACATCCAATACGGGGGTGATGGGTGCTGACAGCAACCACGACCTTCTCGTCATTTAAGCAAACTTCCGAGTTCAGAACTATGTCCGTAAACCAAGTCTTATCCAACCCTTCCTGATTAGGGATCAATTAGGTGGCGATTCCTCAAGCCGCATCATTCAACGGTGCGCAACCCCTATAGTTTAAGGTTAGACCTTCAGAATCCGACTTATATGGGTCCTCAACGGTGCGCAACCCCTATGGTTTAAGGTTACATCAACGCATATCATGAAATAGAAAATCAATATTTGGAGTAAATGAAATATCAATCTTTCAAAGAATCGTATGATGTACGACATGTTGAGTATATTGTACTAGATGGATTTTTTGAAATGAATGTTCATCATGAGCTTTATAAGTTGCTGCGAGCCAAAAGTTGTTCAAGGAACTTCTTTGTGAAGAGTTGTAGAGGGTTCCGTGATTTTTTTTTTTTTTCTCGTGTAGAGACCCTAATTCTTCTTTTTATTCAAAATTCAAGGATTGATTTTTTCCAACAAGGGAAGAATACGACGAGCCATCATCATGCTTCACACATGTCTAACACACTAAATGAAGATCTGGATTTGACACGTGGGATTTTGACATGAAGTTGAAGATTTAGGCATGCATCTGACATGAGTTGAAGATTTAGGCATGCATCCTTGATCATACTTGATGTGACCTTTGATCACGTTTGTTATGATTTCTTTTGATTATTTGTATTATGGGTGATTCCTATCTAGAGTAAGAGAAATTGATCTTCCTCCTCCATAAATACTCCAAATTCATGTTGTATCCATAAAACTTGAATAAATAAGACTCGAATGTTGCATTGATTTTTTTCTCAAATTCTCCTCTTCTTCGTCTAATCTATTCTAAATCCTCCCTTGTTTTTCTCTAATCGAGCCTAATTCTCACGTCTCTACCCTTTTTCTCCGAAAGGAGGGCAAGCCTAAACCTTTGTCCTTGATCGCCAGAAGTCGTAGTTTGCAATGTCAATGTTCCACCTTTGGGTCTGATTTCTGTACATAAAAAACCATGACAGAAGCACAACCAGACCAGTTTTACTTTTACTTCGATATATGGTCTTCCCGAATTCAACCACGCACAGAGATATTGTTACATACATTCATGTATCCTCTTGCATGCTATGTCAACATTCAATCGAAAAGCTTTCCTTCAATTCTCTTGATTTCTGAGTTTTACCAGTAGTCATTGCAGGAGCAGAACCCGTCCTTGAAACAGTGAAACCTGTTATTGTCCCTCACAATAATCTCCCTTTGCTCCAACTTCGAGATCATTTTTACGGAGACATGACAGTCTGAGCAAACCCTCAGGTTCTTCACCACCCTGATAACGGAACCTTTTTCACAAACCAGAAGTGCGAAGCAGATCGCTAGTTTCTCGCTATGTACACCCACCATCTCTTCCTTCTCCTCGTCTTCAACGTCTGTCAAGGCACAGCTCTTGTCAGTAACATAACCAGCGCCCCTCAACTTCCTCCTCAACTCTACCAACAACTTGTAGATAGCTTCAGAAAGTTCATGTGAACGATCTCCTGCAATGAACTTGTGCAGTTTGCCATCGTACTCGACCCAACTCCAACCTGTTGACTTGACAACTCCCTTGCTTCTCATCAGGGATCTGATCCTCTCTACATCGTCCCATCTTCTTGCTGTTGCATATATGTTAGATAGCAAGATGTAATTACCGGAGTTATGTGGTTCGAGCTCGAAGAGCTTCTCTGCAGCAAGCTCACCAATCTCAACCTTTTTGTGGATCCGGCTGGCATTCAAAAGGGACCCATAGACGCCAGCATGAGGCTCCATTGGCATGCTCTCGACTAGATTTACTGCTTCCTCCAGCTTGCCTACTCGACCTAACAGGTCAACCATACAGGCATAGTGGTCTATCAACGGAGTCTCGATTGATTGAAACACCCTTCGACCTTCTTCTAATAAACCGGCATGACTACACGCAGTTAAAATGCCAATATAAGTTAAACGGTCAGGATAAGTGCCTTCTTGCTCCATTTCTGACAGTAGATCAACTGTTTCCTTAGCATAGCCGTGGGCTGCAAGTCCAGCAATTAGTGTGTTGTAGGAAACCACATCTCTCACAGGCATTTCGTGGAAAATCCGCTGGGCTTCCACCATGCTACCACATTTTGAATACATGAAAATCAATGCATTGTATCCTGAGATAGTAAGTTGAATCTGGGCATTACGGACTAAATTAGCGACCGAAATGCCAAATTCTAGAGCTCCGAGATGTCCGCAAGCAGATAGAACACTGATCAAGGTGACTTCATCTGGCTTGGGGTGCTTGATTGCAACCATCTCCTTGAAGAGCTCTATAGCGAGAGGGGACTGTCCATTCTGAGCATAACCAGCAATCATCGAATTCCACGAGACAACATTCTTTGTAGGCATTCTAGAAAACAAGTCTCTTGCAGAAACGAGGTCCCCAACGCGCATATAAGCTGAGATCATGGCATTCCATGTAACAGAGTTTCTACTCCCTCGTAATCCATCAAAGATCCTTTTAGCTTCTTCCAACTTTCCACATTTGGCATACATGTGGACGAGCGCAGTCCTAACAAAGCAATTGTGCTCAATCTTGCTCTCATCGATTGTCCTGACAAGAGCTTTGGCCAAGGAAGGATCGCCCCATGACGAGCAGGCAGACATCACAGTAACCCAAGTCGTCTCATCAGGCCTCACACCATCCTTCAACATCTCATCAAACAAACCCATTGCCATCTCCTCGAACCCATTCTGAGCATACCCCGAAAGCATCGCGTTCCATGAAACCACCGTCCTCTCCGGCATCTGATCGAAATACATCCTCGCCCTCTCCAAATCCTTCACCTTTGAAAACCCAGTCACCATCGCGGTCCAGCTAACCACATTCCTCTCCGGCATCAACCCGAACAGCTCGCACGCCTCCTTCTCGTACCCCCACTTCCAATACCCCGATATCATTGCGTTCCAATCAGCCACAACCCACTCAGGCATTTCATCAAACACCTTCCGTGCGCCATCCATCTTCCCCATCTTCGCGTACCCGTCCATCACCGCATTCCTCACAAACCTATCATTCCCATGACCCAATTTAACCGCCTCCGCGTGCACCACAACACTCCCCTCCCCCGTCTCCACCGCCGCTTTGATCACCACCGGGTACACGAACGCATCAATGCTGACTTCGCCGTCCCTCCTCATCTTAACGAAGAGGGACATTACGTCGTGATAGGCGGCACAGTGAAGGTAGAAACTGCACATGTTGGTGTAGAGGACGACGCTGGGGCTGGGGACGGAGTCGAAGATGCAGCGGGCGTAGGAGGGGGGCGCGTGGAAGCGCGTGGAGTGGGTGATGAGGAGGGAGGCATAGAAATTGTTGTTGTAAAGCGAAGAAACGATGATGCGGGAATGGAGTTGGGTCAGGTGGGCGAGTGTGGTGAGCTTGTTTGCGATCGTGGAGAGACATGGCATGCAATTTCGGATTCGGATTCTAATCAACGGGTTCGGATCCACGGTCTCACGCTCAAATTTGATTCCTTTATTGAGAGTTCGATGACTCCAGGTGTTATGTCGAAGGCAAGAAGATGCGCCAAACTGTGAGAAAAAAATACTATCACAATCTTCCTTAGTTAAAAATAAAAAATAAAAAAAATAAAAAACTTTTAATCTATCATTTCAAAAAGAATCTTTCAAATTTTTATAATATTTATAAATTAAAACAAAAAAATAATTTAGATATATCTTTCCAAACAAAACCCACCCTCCCAAAATCACAAATACAATCAAAAGGCCAATGTCGCAGCAAGAGATTCCCTG
Organism: Drosera capensis; assembly: GCA_001925005.1. Taxonomy (NCBI): domain Eukaryota; kingdom Viridiplantae; phylum Streptophyta; class Magnoliopsida; order Caryophyllales; family Droseraceae; genus Drosera; species Drosera capensis. Next base: position 78,033 of record LIEC01011911.1, read on the forward strand.
CTTTGGTTGTTGGACAGTAAAAAAATCCAACCCTAAAAAAAAAAAAAAAGTTTGAAGTAGTTTTATGATGCAATATGCATCATTGATATGATGTACAACATCATTTGTTGTCCAAAAAATGACACCAGACCATCTTTGTCTCAGGGTCGCATCCCATGAACGGTTATCAACGAGGCTCAACAATGAACCAGACATACAAAATGAAAAATTGAAACAAAATATGACTCAATCAACATATATTTGTTGAAAATATTTTTATGCATGTTTTTCTTGATTTATTTCTTCCGTCCAAGATAAATTACGACACATTATTAAATATGATCGTACCAAATAAATTACAATCTTTTCAAAATTAGTAAGGTTTTGATGTTAAAATTTATATAATATCCATATTTTTTATCACATCATCCTCGTTAAGTCTCAATATACCTTGTTATGAGACTAAAAAGGAATGAATAGTCTCTTTTTCTAAACTTTATTGTCAAACTCACAAAGATCAGTTAGACAACAATGTTGCTTTAAGTTAAAGCAATACGGAACATTATTGCAGTAATGTTGGTTCCTTTTATATTATTGTATGCCAAATTTGATTAGCGATAAGGTTAAAATAAAGAAAGCAGCAATTTAAAAGCATAAGGAGTTTTTATACCGGTTAGAGTATATAGATAAATACGGCTATATCCCTTGGTCCGATCTTTCATTGACTATCAATATGATATGTCCAGAGGATAGTAGTACGTGTAATTGTTTTAAACTCACAATTAACCTATCGCCTTACAGTATATAAATGACAATAAAAACCGATTACATAATTTTGTCTTCTCCTCAACAGGACTCTGATAGGAATGTGCAATCTCTGCAATTGTATAAAAATTGATAGAACAAAACCTGAGTTGTGTTAGTCATAATGTAGTTAGTATGTTTAGGCTAGAAAAAAATAGATAGTTGCAGTTTATGACGGATGCTATAGAGCAGGCGGCTACAAATGATGGACATTGTGTAAGCCACCAGATAATGAGCAACAAAAAACCATCAAAGACTTCAGGATCTAGGATTGAGCTTGCAGACGAGAAACAACATAGCAAGAAATGATGTGCATCAGATCCGAGTGCAGACTGGAAGTTACTGGATGAAGACTAGGGTTGCAAAGTGCAGACTAGGTCTTACATTACTGGATGAAGACTGGAAGTTGCAGCAGACTGGAGTATAGCAGAGATGGTTACATTTGGGGTCAAAGGATTGAAGTCATTCAAACAAAGATTTGAGGTACAGACAATAACTGCACAAATTCTTAAGTAAGTGGACTGCCAACATCAGAAACAAGATGGTAGAGGACACGAGTGACAAGATGTCACATCAGAAAAAGTATCATGTTTGCTGGGTTCATTCCCTAAACCTATAAAAGGAAATCGTGGAGGCTCATTGAAGTAAGGCTGTTGAATGAGATTCAAAGGCAAACGTGCAAAGCAATCAAAAGCTCAAAGATTACTTAAGAGAGCTAATTCGTGAAGATCACAATGAAAGGAGTGTCACTAGTCTTCAAAAGAACACATCTTGCAGCAGAGTCCAATAAAGGATCTGAGCCCTTCATCTTTTGTACAAGTTAGATAGCTGGTAAAAAGAAGTTTCTTGTAAGCTACAAATAAGAAGATAATGATACTCATCTCTTGATTTGACTACACTGGTCACCAAGGGAAGACTGGACTAAGCTCTCGATTATCATTTGATAACGAGTGTCTGAACCAGTATAAATACTATGTCTATTACTTGTCTTTACTCCTTGATATTTAGAACTGTTAGAAACAAATCATCACATCCAAACAGAGATAAACTCAAAGAGTTTGAATTCTCTGCTACAAATCACCAACTGTCATCTGCAGACTACCTACGTAGTCTGCATAGAATAGTGGCCTGCAAAGAACTAGTATTCCGCATCAAAAGTTAGAATAATTTTTGAAACAACCTATTCAAACCCCCCCCCCCTTCCCTCTAAGTTGAATCTTGGACCTTACAATTGGTATCAGAGCCTGATTTTCTAGACTTAACAGTTTGTGGAAAGAAAAGGTCATTATCTTATTTGTAAAGAAATTACTAACAGTTTATTTCTGTAAAGAAGAATGGCTCCACCAAAGCTTCCTAATTGTCCAAACAATGGAGAACCCCCAACGTGTTTGTTTGATAAATTCAACCACTGGAAGCTGAGGATGCTTGCAAATCTTGATTCAATAGATGAGAGAATGCAAGATATCATTGCTGATGGACCTTACATTTCAATGATGCCAGATCCAATGGATGCAACACATGAAGTATACAGACAAAAGTCACTTTGGTTAAGAGAAAACTAGTATTTGGTGCAAGTTGATAGAAGAGCAAGGATCCAGATATTCAAAGCTCTTGATAACAACATGTTTAAAATATTAGTTCATATAATCACTACAAAGTAAGCATGGGAATCTCTACTGCTCAGAAATGAAGGAACCAATGAAATAAGGGAAAGCAAGAAAGATGTTCTAATGCAACAATATGATTGGATCTCAATGAGATTTGATGAAAAATTGACCACCTTCTATAAAAGATTCAATATTCTCATCAATAATCTCAAAACCTTAGGAAAGACTTTCGAAAATAAAAAAGTCAACCTAAAGTTTGTGATCTCTTAGTGAAATCTAGAGCATAAAGACCACAACTATTAGGGAATCCAGAAATCTAACAAAGATGTCCTTGACTCAACTGTATAATGTATTGCTTACATACAATCTCAAAGTTGATTACAAGATACAACTAAACGATGCCAGAAAGAAGATCTTGGCTTTCAAACCTCAAGAAAAAATCCTGAAGTCCATGGCAGAGGAGGAAACCATTAATACCTAGTCTGTAAGTGAACAAGGACTGTCTAAAGAACTGGAATTGATAAGAAAGAAGTTCAAGAAGCCATTCAAGAAAAGGAATTTCAAAAAAAACTTTCCCTCGAAGACAAAAGAAGAAGAAAAGGAAGTCTATTACAACTAAGGCAAACCAGGGCACTTTGCTGCACAATGCACATGACCAGCCCAAGACTCATCTGCACCAAAATTTAAAAAGGACCACAACAAAGGCAATTCTCGAAGGAAAGAAAGAGGCAAAGCCTATGCTGCAAAGACATGGAGCGATACAGACTATAATAATGAAGATACAGTCTCAAACGCTGAGCTATGTCTCATGGCTAAGGATGATGAAAAACAACAGGTATTTGATCTTTCTTATTCAAATGCCACCATAGAGGAATTGAAGAAAGCATTTCAAGAAACCTCTGAGAACTTTATTTCCCTTTTAAAGGAAAATAAAGAAAATCTTGAGCAAATTGCAAACCTCAAAGAGAAATGCAATTTAACATATGAGGAGACTAACATCAGTCTAATAAATACTCAAGATGAATTAATAAAAGCAAATGAAAAGATGAAACTTCTCAATGTAGTAGTAAAAACACTTACATTGAGAAATTCTGAGCTTCAGAAGTAAGTAGATGCTTGGAATGGAAAGACCTTGAGTTTGCAAAAATTGCTCAACATAGTTCAATCCTCCCATGATAAAATAGGATTATGATATAATGGCTGGTTGAATAATAAATCAATGGAGAAAGTCATTACCAAGAAAATAAAGCAGGCTATTACAAAAACTCTGTTGAAGAGGAATATCTCTACTGTAGTAGACGTGCAGAAGATCAAAAACTATACTCCACAAATAGTATAGAAAAATAAGAAATCTACTACTCAAGCTCAGAAGAGCTAGAGCAGACTAACAGCACGACCTAAAGAATACCATAAGATGCAGAAGGCCAAAAATCTTAGAAAAAGATTTGATGAAAGGCCTCATGAAGCTTAGCATGTACCTAATTATTCAATATGGAATGACTTCTCCAGAACAACACGGAGAAAGTCACATTTAAGGCACAGGTGCTCATGTCAAATGCAGCAGACGAAATAGAGCGGACCACTAAACACCATGAGACCAAAGGTCTATTACTACACCTGTGGCAAGTTTGGCCACAAGTCTTATGAATTCTGGAATTCCCACAAGAAAATAATTCAAGTATGGATTCCAAAAACTAACATATGAAGACCCAAATGAGTGGATACCACGTATAAGCTCTTTATGTTTTGATGCAGGAAAAGCAAAAAGGAATATGGTATCTTGATAGTGGATGCTCAGGACAGATTACAGAAAATAAATGAATCCTTGAGAACTACAGAATGGAACAAGGACCTCTTGTCATCTTTGGAGGAGGAAAAGCAGGTACAAGTAAAGGTTATGGAACTCTTGGTACAGGTTCCTTAATCTTTAGAAATGTAGCTCATGTTAAAGGATTAGAACATAACCTGCTTTCTATTAGTCAACTGTGTAACAAAAATTATGATGTATCATTTACTCATAATTCATGTCAAGTCAAAGATAAAATCACACAAGAAGTCAAATTGATAGGTATAAGAAAAGAAAACATCTATGCAGTACACTTTGACTCATCACAGTCAAAATAAATAACATGTTTCTACACTAAAGAAGTTGAGGACACAAACTAGCTATGGCACAAAAGGTTAGCTCATCTTAACTTGAAAACTATGTCCAGATTATCCTCAGAAAACCTAATAAGAGGACTTCCACAAGTAAAGTTTAAAAAGGATAAACTATGTAGACCATGTCAATAAGGACAGCAGACTAGAGCAAGTTTTAAACTCCTAAATTCTTCAGAATCAACTAGAATTCTACAATTATTGCATATGGATCTCTTTTGTCCGGTTGAGATAGAAAGCTTAAACAGAAAGAAGCACACTCTAGTTATGGTAGATTATTACTTAAGATATACTTGGTAATGTTTTTGCATAAAAAGAGTGATACTTACAGTCTGCTAAGTAGGTTTCTTAGACAAATTCAAAATATAAAAGGTATAGAAGTGATCATAATTAAAAGTGATCATGATACTGAATTTGACCAAATAAGAGTAGATGTCTACTGCAATGATTATGAAATTAAACACAACTTCTTAGCACTCAGAACACCTCAACAAAATGATGTAGCTGAGAGAAAAAACACAACACTCATAAAGGCAAGTAGGACAATGCTTATTTGTTAAAGTTATTCAATTAGTTTGATTTTAATTAAAAAAATTTGTATTTTAATTAAATCAAATTAATTTAACTGATTTAATATTTATTTATCGATTTTCCATATTATTATAAGAAAGGAATATCAACTAGAACTACATTAAACACAAACATGACTCAATAACATTAATAGAAAGAGTTTTAGTACAACGGCATAACTAAGCTGAAAATGAAAATAAGAAACTAACACAACAAACTAGAGTGTCGACTCTAACTCAAAAACTGAAATAAGGAGCTGACTCAACAACTGAAAATGGAAATGACAATAAAGATAGACATCAAACACGTCCAAACCTAAGTTATACTAAGTTCTTAAGTACATAGGAATAATAATATAGGACTAGCGTCTCTAAATCACAGCGGTAGTGGTGATGGAGGATGATAATCCCATTGAGGGAATTGCTGGAAGAAGCTGGTCTGCTGCTGCTCAATACGTAGAACAGAGGCTGTCAAATCCTATAAACGCTCATCCATGAGATCAAGACGCTCTCCTTGACATTGCAGCTCTTCTCTCTGGTGCCTTATGTCATCTCCCTGTCTCCTCTACTCCTCTAGGAATCTGTAGAAAAATTATTTAAATTTTTTTTTGTCAAAAAGGCTACTATAATCTTCTATAATTCCAAAAAATACATCCGAAATTTTAAAATTCCATCCAACCCACCGAAAACATTGAATATATTCCATTTTGACTATTTTCGTCAATTTTTTGTTAGAAACTAACGAAATATTCCCAAAAGATACCAAAACATTGTTTTAATCACAAGATTAGTACATAATACACATCAAAACTTGTAAAATCCATCTCCAAAACCAAAATTTAATTAATATGTCATATTGAGTACCTTTTTAAATTTTTGGTCAACATCTTTTTATATAGATGAGTTTTATATTGTTAGATAAAAACCTTGATAAAAGCATGATGTTTGATAAACGACTTCGTATTCGATTTTTCAAACCAATTTTTAGTAATTTGAGTTTGATTTCATATTGTAAAAGTTTGAGATGGTTAAGAAAAATCGAGTAACAAAAAGAACGAACTAATAAACACTTTTAGCTAAAAACCTACAATGATTTTTTTGTTTTTTGTTTTTAATTTTATTTAATTTATATCGTATTTAAAAAATAATATAACTATTAAATTAATTTTTGACAAAATTCCCCTAGAGTACAGGTTTTACAAAAAAATTCTCATTTGATACCGTTTTCAAATTTCCCAAAAATACACCCGCTGCTTTCCCGTAGCTGTCACATTTTTCATTGGTTTTTGAAATCGTAGCGTTTTCGTCAATTTGGTCATTCGAAAAAGATAACAAGAACCGTGAACATCAAGGAGATTTGTTCGAGATCATCATTGTGATCATAATCATCATCTTCGTTCCTGTTTCAATGGATGAGAAGGTTATATTTGGTTGTAGATTTGGTACTATATCTCATTCATTTTTATGCCATTTGGATATCGATTTCGAATATGTTATAGAAAAAGATACGAGATTGTTTCAAAATCTCCTTATCGAATGAATTCAATTTGTATTATTCAAGTCTTGGTCATAAACGATGCTTGTTGAATGAAGAAGAGGACTTATTGATGTTATTTGAGCTCTCGAGATATCATCATTTATCATCAATTTATGTGAATGTGGTTTGTGGAGGAATGGGTTTGGATTGTCGTGGTTCGAGTGTGGGTTTCGATCCTAGAAATGAAACAATGCGTTAGTTTGAAGAAACAGTGCGCCTGAGTACTCACTGTGTGTCTCAATCTCAAACAGTATGCCTTTGTAATAATTCAATCTGCATGGGATTTTCTACTGGTTTACAAATTTCTAGGACTTAAATTTTCAATAATAATCATCATTCTGAGATAAATGATGATTTTGGTGATGATATTGTGCGTGAGTCGTTGCTTTAGTTGGATGTTGCTTCGTCGAGCAATTTTGATCAACCCTTGCGTTCATCTCATTGGTCAAATTTGATTCAGAATATTAGTCAAGTTTTTTTCCTGATGGCGCAAAGCAGTTCAGGAAGTCTCTTGTACTTTATGCAAGTGAAGTTGGATTTGGATACAGTTTTAAGAGGAATGAGAACGATAGGGTTCATGCGATCTGTTTTAAGAAAGATGATGGTTGTCAATGGTTTGTCAAGGCTTCATTGTATTCATTGTTCATAAAGAAGCTGAACAATGTGCACACTTGTGGACAGTTGTTTTTTCTTGGCTGGTTTAATAAAGTCCATGAAGACGGAATGGCTTGCTAAGTCTCATTTGGAAATTTTACGGCACAACCCTAATTTCAATCCGAATCAGGTAAAAAATTATTTTCAAACCATTTATGGTTTGGATTTGTCATATAAGAAGTCATGGAAAACCATAAAGAAGGCGAAGATAATGCTTGGTGGTGATTCTTTAGAGGCGTTTTTGAAGTTGAAGCCATATATTCAGGCACTTATTAGTACCAATCAATGAAGTCATGATTCACTTATCACGGAAGAAGGATCACATTCTTTTTCCAGGCTATTTGTATCGTTTCATGCTTCGATCGTCGATTTCATTCATTGCAGACCTATGCTTTTCCTTGATGACAGATTCTTGAAAGGTAATTTCAATGGTCATATTAGGAGCTACCGGAAAAGATGCAAATAGGGGTATGCCTTTTCTTTCCTTTATTAATTATTGTTTTTTGTATTTTGAAGTCAGGCGCACAGTTTTATTTTAAACAGTGCACATGTATAATTGAAATAGTGCGCCTCTTTATCTATGATTCTTGTAGCATTTCAAACATGAATACTATTCATATGAATTTCTTTGGAGGACTTTTTCCACTAGGATTTGCTATGGTTGATAAGGAGACGTATTCTAGTTGGCATTGGTTTCTTTTGGAGCTCCATAATGTAATTCCTCTTGGATGAAGGATCAATTTTTTCTGTGATCATAATCAAGGCCTTTTGTAAGCTTTTCCTGATGTATTTCTTGAACATCCTCTTTCCTATTGTCTTCGATATTTTACTGATAATTTGAAAGCTAGATTCAGAGGTGTCAATATGTAATAGTCATACAAACATCGTATCATTGATAAGTTTCAAAGTTACGCCTATGCTCCAACAGTCATTGAGTTTTTTGATAAGTTGAATAAATTTGAGACTAGAGGAGGTGATTTAGCTAAAGAATTCACGGCTTCACTTAGGCCTTATGAGAGTCATTCAATTCTTGGATTTTGTAGTTTTGTAGTTGGTTGTCGTTATGGCGAGATGACGACTAACGCTGCGGAGTCATTCAATGCTTGGATTTTGGGCGTGAGGGAGCTTCCTATCACTCAGATGATGGATCGGATTTGTGTCAAGTTAATGGAGTGGTTCAACAATCGTTGAAGCGATGCAGAACAATGGAATAGGGATTTATGTCCTAGGATATTGGAGACTTTCAATGATTATTCAAGTAATCACATGTGTTTATGGTGAAGAGATCTTCGGAGCTCATTTTTGAAGTAATGTCGGATCCGACAGCCTCAGTAAATGTGAGAGAGAAGAGTTGCTCTTGTCATATTATAGGCAAATGATTTTCCATGTTTACATGCCCGTCTATGCTATTATGAAGTTTTCCTTCCCCGTGAGCACCATGATCAATCCTTTTTTTTTTTCTATTTTTGAAAATTATAGGAAGAGTTATGAGGCTGTCATCCGTTCTATCCCTTCATCAATTATTGAACAAAGAGTTGTGTCAGTGGTTGTGGAATTGGACCCGTCATCTTTGAGCAGACTTCCTGATAGGCCAAAAAAAGAACGTATTACGTGAGTGGTGAAGAGAGCAAGGGTATGAAGTACAAAAAGATTGGTCATCACAACTAACAAAGTTGTCGAGAACCCATTTAAATATTTTTCTGTCTATGTTAGGTCGACTCAATTTTATTTTATTTTTTAGGGAAAAAAAACCAATTATGGGTACTATGTAATGATTTTTGTTAATGCATTCGTGTGATCTTGTGTTTTTCCATTGAACAAAGTTGTTAAAATTCAAAAGGCACACTGTTTTGTTTAATTAAGACGCATTGTATGAATTAAACAGTGTGCCTTTGTAATGTAAACAAGATGCCTACGTATTTTGATTACGTTAACAAAACCAAGTGTGTTTTTTATGTTTATCAATTATATTCCAATTTCTATTCATCTACTATTGTCTCGTGTATTTTGTATTTATTCATTCATTATGCTTTGTTCCTTTTCTTTAAAAAACGGCAACACAAGGCACACTATTTCAATAAGGTTAGCGTCCTCTTTGACTTAAATAGTGCGTCTTAAGAACCAAAATAGAGCGCCTAGTAAGTTTTGCTCTGTATCGTCATATTTCTTCCAAGATAGAACGCTTTGGAACCAGTTGTCCATTTGCAAGCTGATATATCCATTAGCATACGTGCACTCCACAGTCCAGATTATGTTGAGTTGTAGCCTTCTTGTTGATGTTCAATTACGTGTTTTACTTCTCCCTTTCTTCTTCAATGATTTACGTGCCCTCATGTTTCTTTGCCATTTCTTTGTTGAACTCTTTTACATAACCTTTCCATACATTTAACAACACACAAAAATTAGTTAGTTCACATTATAATGCATCATTTTACAATATCAATAGCCTGTGTTAATTAATATTTGTTTCTTACTATTTTTTCGGCATCCCTTGCATAGGGAACTTGTTCTTTTTTTTTTTTTTTTTGGAGTTGTGATGGGTCCATGCATATTCTTCGTTGTCGAACACCAGCAACGTCCAATGGTATGCAATACCTCTCTTTGTTCCCACGGATGAGTTCATTCGGAAGAAATGGCACCGGCATTGATTATTTTCCTTCATTGGCTTCATGATTGTGTTTTCTCCCACGATTCTTATTTTCAAAACATCTTGCTACATCACTTACATAATCCAATATCAGCTTTTGTTTTGTTGAATTTGCAATTGAAATATAAGGAGTAAAGGCATTTGAGAAAGGTATTTAGGAGTAATTTCTTACCCAACATTTCGTACTGTATAATGCTATCTACCTTTTCAATTGTGCTTCTTCCAATATCAATGTATAGAAGCTCGATATGGCATGGTTCATCAATGTTCCATCGTTCACAATTGAATGCAAGTCTTGCATGTCGATAACACTTTTAATTTTCGTCACACGATAGGTGAGTATAAAAAAACTCTTTCTTTGTAAGATCAATATATTATTCTGTTATTCATTTTATGAAGGACGCATTATAAATGAAAACAGGGTGCCTTTTTAAAAGAAACTGTGCACCAGTATTAGACAGACAATGTGCGAGTTTTAGACAAACAATGGCTCTTATGTAGTACAAATTGTGCGTGAGTTAACAAATCAATATTTGTGGTTTTTTGAAAAAATAAAAGTGCTTACTTTGTCTTCCTCTGATAACAATTCGTTAATTATTTTTTGATGATTCGCTTGTTCCATCTTCGCCTGTCTTATCACCTCGTTAACCTTGCATAATTTTTCACATGCGTTAGTACAATCATAAAAAAAATTGGAAATTGACAACCAAATATAAAATATACTTGAAGTATGTTACCTTATTCTTTAGTATTTGATTCTCCGCCAGCGTTTCTTTGATGTTTTTTTCGTTGAGCATAACATGCTCAAAGCTTACAGTATTTGATTCTTCATGGTTTACAGTAATGACAAGTTTTTTTGGGTCCATATGTCGTGTCAATACATCATCAGATGGTATCTCAAGGTTTGTCTCTATCGCACTACATGGTTGGTCATCTATGCTTTTGGCCTTAAATTCGTAGTCGTTGTCCTCATCTTGTCGGTGCCATATCAGTGCTAGCAATCCCATCCAGTATACTTGTCTCTCGAGAAGGGATAGTTGTAATGATTCTAGTGTGAGCTGTGTAGTCAAATTATCAAAAGGGAAAAAAAAGGTTTGTTAGTTTATACAATTTAAGAATAAAATAAAAAGCAAACCCTAATGTTTACAAGAAGAAAAGTTACCTTCTCATCTTTAAATCGTGTAATGGCTGCACCTAGGCTTATTGGAAGATCATTGAGTCGCCACCTTACCGATCGTGGAATAATCTCAAATGATGGTTGTTTTGGTTATTTATTAGTCAATACTTTATTTGCATACTAGGAGGGATATAGGAATTTCTGAAATGAATGAAAATACGTAGGTTTGCAAACATAGTGATAAGAAAGTGCAATCCCTCCAATTATATAAAAATTGATGTAACAAAACTGAGATGTATTAGTCACAATGTAGTTAGTATGTTTAGGCTAGAAGTCAAGTAGTTAGTTGCAGTCTAGGTTGGATGCTGGAGAGCAGACAGCTGTAGATGATGAAGATCAGATGAGCCATCAGATACAGACTACTACAAAAGATTTTGGATAAACAACTAAGACATTGATGAGCAACAAAAGAACGTCAAAGGCTTCTGCATCTAGGATTGAGCTTGCAGATAAGGACCAACACAGAATACATCAATGTGTAGCAGATCTGAGTGCAGACAAGATTATAGCAGGGACTGGTGCAAACGAGATCTCACAGTATAGTATGCAGACTAAGGTGCAGCAGAGATGGTTGCTGATGGTGGGGGGTTAAAAGTCTGATGTCAGTCGAATCAACAACGGCATAAATTCTGGAGTTAGTGGACTGTCAGCATCAGAAACAAGATGGTGGGGAACACGAGTGACAAAGTGTCAACATCAGAAACAATGTCATGTTGCTTAGGTTTGTTTCCTGAGCCTATAAAAGAAACCGATGAAGCTCTTTGAATAAGGTTGTTGAATAAGTTTGAAAGGCAAGAGTGCAAAGCAATCAACATTCAAAGATTACTCAAGAGAGCTGAATCATGAAACACGGAAAAGAGGGTTCAATAGTGTGTAAAAAATAGTAATTTTAGCAGAGTTCAAGATACTAAATTTGTGTAAAGATCGTGGGTCTTCGTCTTTTGTACAAGTTGTTTAGTTTGTTAAAAGAAGTTGTCTTGTAAGCTACAAACAAGAAAGATAGTGATACTCACCTCTTGACTTGATTACACTGGTCAGCAAGGGAATACTGGACTAAGCTCTTGTTTATCAATCGATAACAAGTGTGTGAACCAGTATAAATACTATGTCTCTTTATTTTCTTTCATTGCTTGATATTTAGAACGGTTAGAATTCAACCTTCAGAGCCAAACATGGTGTGTAATCAATGATTTGATCAATTTCAATGATAAGGGGAAGCCCTTTGATTGTTTTCTTGATCATCATGTCCTCCAATTGGCTCATTTCCAAGCATAATGTCACTTTTTTGTACCTCATACCTTGCTTGGAACTAGTTTATGTGGCTACATACAGCTGTTTTCTTTTCAGGTTTCGTTTGCTAATCTGCCTCGTAACTTGCTATTAGCATATCAAAGTATTGGTGTTGTTTATGGAGACCTGAGCACTTCACCCTCTATGTCTTTACGAGCACTTTCAAGGGAAAGCTGCAAAATCATCAAAATGCTGACTCGGTATTGGGTGTATTTTCCTTAATCTTCTAGATGCTGACATTGATTCCCTTGCTCAAGTATGCCATTATTGTGTTGAGTGCAGATGGTAACGGAGAAGGTGAGCTGCAAGTGCCATTCTGTTCAGTTTTTAGCTTTAGTTGATGTACTTGTAATTGTTGGTTGACGTGTTGTTTATCATGCCAGGTGGAACTTTTGCTCTTTACTCTCTCCTTTGGAGGCATGCAAGGTTTAGTTTACTATAATCTTGTATTTTCCCCATGATTAATACTTTTAACTTTGTTTGGCATAGTCTACCCTTTGTCTGTCTCTTAGATGTAATCCTATATTTGCTAATTTTGGTCATTGTACAGTTTTCTCTAGATGCTATCTCGTAAAAGGCACTTGTGTTTTATGCTTCATGATTGTATAATTTTGTCCAAAGCAATTATACGGGAATAATGAGTTCTGCATGGATGAAATGCGAATATTAGCTTGATTTGAGTTGGTTACAGACAAAGGTTGTTTTTATTTTTTAACTCTGAAATGCATATGTATGTATTAAGTAAAATTTTCATTTTATTTAATGTCGTGATAGTTTCATCTTTATCCATCTTAGATCTCTATGACTCTGCACGGCAAGTTCTATCCTTATCCTTTGTTACTTAGTATTCTTATGCGCACTTGATTGTGCAGCTTGCCTTTGGATGTTTCATATATCCTTGTCTTCTGGTGCACAGAGTACACCCGCACAAGGCGAAGAAGCAGCTGAGAAAGGCCAACAAAGCCACAGACTCGACCGCGGTTATCTATAACATTTTTTTTTATATATAAATCCTATCAAATTCTAGGAATCTCAGTTTCTATCATTTCCACAAAGTGACTTGTCAAATCCAATTATGTTATATCGCGTAACCGGTGCACATACCAGGGGTATCCATTACCAATAGCTCTAAGTAACACATTATTAAAGTTTCGAAAACAACTGCATGAACCATGAACTATTACAAAAAAAAAAAAAAAAAAAAAAAACGTAACATGACACATCTGAAATAACTTCTAGAGTCCACCATGATAAATAACTCGCTAAGATCAGATTATTCACAAGATAGATTTGACTCAATTCATCATGTTAACACTATTTCCGACAGTCCCCGAGGAATGAGCCTCAGTGTCGCAACTGCCATTGGGTGATGAGGCACTTTGCAACAACTCTATATTTGTGGCACACCCTGTTTTATGAGACAGATTTATAGAATAGGTCATCCAGAATTAGTTCCATCCACGCCAAAACCCAACCAACCACACTGGTACTAAAACAAGAAAAATGGTCCATCAGAGAAAAATGCAATCATTTTTGGACAATAGCGGCGTAATAAAAAAAAAAGAAAAAAAAAGCATGACTACCAAGCTGATATATTTTTAGCAGAGATACTTTGCAGAAGGGTATACACAACTAGAACACTTGTGAACTCTATTCGAAAAAATTCCAATGGATTCTCGAGTATTAAACCGCAAAAAAAGGAGGGACTCAAAATAATAAAAGACACAATAGAAGCCAATACTACACATAGACTAACTTTGAGCAAGAGGTGAAAAAGCTTACGATAAGGTACCAATTCGGGGGTTCTCCTGCATCGGCAGCCCAGAACAAACAACTAGCAAGGGAAAGAACAGCAAAAGCCAAGTTGAGATGATCCGACTACCTTGTTGTAATTGTCAATTTCTGCAAATTTGACTGATGAACATTTCGCAAAATGGAGATTACACAGAATAGCATTAAAAAAACATAAAGATGATACGGTTCTATAGACAAAGTACCATATGTAAAATTGGAGATGCATATGTCCCAAATTGGCAACTCATAGCTATCATCCCAATTATGTGAGACCGAAGCTTGGTGTCAGGAACCAAAGTTAAAACACTGGTAGCAACAATTCCTACAAAGATAATCTCGAGGAGCACCAAAGCAGTCACTTTGCGCCTAGCATTGATCCAGCTCTTCGAGCGGATAGCAAACGAGCAACAATTGCTATAACACTATCAAGCTGCATGCTACGTTGCTAATGATAAGAAGGACACTGTTGGGGAGGCACACACCCATACAGAATCCAAACCAAGTAACTCAGCAAGGCAGCCAAATGTGAAGCTGGAGAGTGGTCGCCCAGTGACCTAGTCAAACAGAACTCAACAAAACGCGGCCTGCAATGGAACCAACAAATAAACATTTTAAACAATGCAGAATGATTCGGATGTAACCAGAACACAAACCTATGAATATGGAATCTTCATATTATTAGAAATCCGACCCACCAGTTTCGGTTCTTAACATTAAAACTGTAACCTTAACCTTATACTGCGGTTCGGTAATGGTTCCGAACAGGCTTTAGTTAGGTCCGGTTCAATACCGAACCGTGGTCATTTCCAAGTATAGGTCATGAATTCCTATTTTGCATCAACATTAAAACAAACTGTGAGGCATCAATACAAACCCTAATCGAAATCACAATTATACCCAGAGATGGTCCCCAAACTACTGAGACAAATTTTGCATCCGAAATACCCACTTCGAATCAAAGTTACAACCTTTGAAAGGAAAATCAATCAGATTCATGATAATAAATTGAAAAGATCATGAATTCTTTCACACTTGAGATATAAAAGCTACAAAAATCAAAACTAATCAAGCATGCCCACCAAAATCCACCCTTGAATTAATAATTGAAGAAGTATGTCGAAGGTATGTATGAAACCATTTATCAGAGTAGATGAGTGGAAATCATACCAGGAAAAGAAAGAAGGGTTTAACTTGGTTGAGTAGAAGCTGAGGACCATTGTCCCTGGAAGTTTATGGTTTCGACACTTATTTTTCTTATTGTGAGACAGGTGCCTCGTCAGGTTAGAATTCTAAATAAGGGCTTTAGTGCAACAAAATTTTTCCATAGAGAAAAGAAAGAAAGAGCTCTAGACAAGATATTCCTATTCCCTGAAGACTAAGGACCCTCTTCCCTTGCACCCTACACCCCTATGAAAAAGTGGGCTATCAGTACCTATAGTATAAATACTTCCTTCTTGGGTCATCAATGAATTGATTCATTCTTGCAAACTCTAACATGGAATCAGAGCCAATCCTAGCCGCTGTCACCTAACCCAACCAACCTTGTTAAATTTCATGGATGTTGTCTTCGGCTCATCCCTCAACCACCAGTCCTTCTTCATTGTCGTCCGCTCCGGCGTCCTCAACCTTCTCCAGCAACCTTAGCCGCCGCTGTGATGAACCTGACATAAAATCTGAGGAACCAAATCTAAGGAATGAGGTGCCGCCGTCCGAACCGTCGTTATCGTTGCTCCAACCATCTCTGCCGGCCAACCACCTTTCCTCTCTGTAGTTGCCACCGGTGGGATCTAGTTCTTTGTATGTAGCAGTCATAGTTAGTATCAATTTCTGTAGACGAGAAATTTCAGGGTCTCTTCCAGGAATTGCTTCACTATCAACCATTGTCCACTGATCTGGCTACACAACACTCCCAACGAGACGCTCTTGTATGGCCATCGCTCAAGGCTCTTTTCTCCTCAGAAGACAGTTCACAACGGCTATACAATATTTTCCGGACCATGGCCACCGCCGATCCAAAGGACGGCATTCCGCACTTTGCTGCTCAGTTTCAGGGTTTCTTCTAGGAATGGCTTCACCATCAGACGTTGTCCACTGACCTGGCTACACAACGCTCCCAGCGAGAGGCTCTTGTATTGCTATGTACCTTTCTCGTCTTCCGTCCTATCTTGACAGTGTTCGCTCTACACTACTCTCTACTCTCTGCCGGAGACAATCCCACATTGACCAGCATTTTTACGATGACTATACGAGTTCCTCCTTTGAGTACTCCTGACTCGGCAACACCTGCCTCTGCCTTGCTACACAGGACTTGTCTCGTGGTAGTCGTCATTTTGGTTGTGGTCGCCCTCGTGGTGCAGAGCATCGGGGTTCTAATGGTCGTAGCGATGGAAATTTACACTGCACACATTGTTGTCGGTCCAATCATATAGAGACCACTTGCTGAAAGAAGTATGGATACCCTAATCAGACACTGGCTCCTTTTGCTCGGCAAATGTCAGCTGATGCACTCTCGACTTCCACTTCCACTTCCACTAATGGTCTTTTCTCCCAGGAGCTTCAGTCTCTTCGAGGACTTCTATCTCGATCAGCCCATATCATAACTGCCTCATGTACAACCTGTCTCTCTAGGTTATCCTAATGGGTTATCGATTCATGTGCAACAGATCATATCACTCAGTCCGTCATTCCCTCTATGAACGAAATGCCACATCAGTTCATCACAGTTGCCAATGGGAATATCGTTCCTGTGTTGGGTTCAGGGCCTCTCACTCTCACTCTCTCTCTTACTCTTCCATCTGTTCTGTCAGTCCCCTTCTTTAAGATACAGTTTACTGTCTGTGAGTTGTCTTACGAGAGATCACAACTACTCCATCACATTTTCTCCTTCTTTTGTGATACAGGATCTTCGGACTCAGGCAGTGACTGATGAGGGTCGAGAAGCTCAAGAACATTATCATATGAATACATCACCTACTGCTCTTTGCGCTGTTTCAAGTATTGATTGGCATCGACGACTTGGTCATGCACCATTGTCTGTCCTTCGTACCATGATTCCTAATTTTTCTATCTCTGAATTCAACTGTGAAAAATGTATACTGGGAAAGCACCACAGATCCATCTTTCCAGTTGTCCATGCTCGTAGTGATACTCCATTTGTAGTCGTCCACTCAAATATATGAGGATCCCTATAAGCTGAAAAGCCTCTTTGGCTTTCAATATTTTGTCACCTTTATAGATGTTTTTTCTCATATGACATGGTTATTCCTGTTGTATGATAGATCTGAGGTTGTCTCTATGTTTCGTACAATCATTTCTGAAATTCATACTCATTTCTCTATTAATATTAAGGTCATACGCAGGGAATACACGGGCACACAGTTTCAGGATATTTATTTTCAACAAGGTATTATTCATCAGACCTCTTGCACTTACGCTCTCCAACAAAATGGAGTTGCTGAGCGTAAGAATCGTCATCTCCTAGAGGTTGCTAGAACCTTATTATTTCAGATGGATGTTCCTTGTATATACTAAAACTATGCTTTGCTTACTGCATGCCATCTTATCAATAAAATGCATTCTACTAGCCTAGGAAACAAATCTCCATTCTCTTTTCTATATGATGACAAATCTCCATTCACTGTCACCCCGAACGTATTTGGATGCATGTGTTTTGTTCACTATCTTGCTCCTACTCAAGATAAGTTAGCCCCTCATGCATCTCGGTATTTTTCGTTGGATATTCTCGCACACAAAAGGGGTATGTGTGCTATTCTCCTTAGACAAGGAAAACCAATATATCAGCCAATTGATAAAATAATTGCTGCAACTTCTCACCCTCCACCCATGACGTCTGCTCCGGATGATCTACACATTGTCCTTCGTAAGCACCCTCGTACTTGTACTTTACATCCAATTGCTAATTCTGTATCGTATCATCATCTCACCCCCTTTCTTCCTAAGTTTGCATATGCTTTGTCATCTATTTCTGCTCCTACTTTAATGAGAGATGCACTTATATATCCAAGATGGAAAGTTGTTATGAATGAAGAGATGCAGGCTCTATCGGAAAATGACATATGGCACATGGCTGCCGTGGAAATTAGATTTAATTGAGTTTTAAGTGTTTTGTTTTAGGCTAATCAGAATTTAGAAAATTAGAATTATTATGTGGGTCGAGAAAATTAGGATTATTATGTAGGTCCGTAAATAACCCTTGTAACAACAATCTCTGTATCTCATTTTTCTCTCAATGGTGGATCTTGTTGATGGCCGCAGGTTTTTCTTCCCCTAGAGGATTTCCCACATAAATTTGGTGTCTTTTCTCCTTTATTGCTTAATCCTTGTGTGATTCGATCCTAACAAATCATGCAGAAGACCATAATATCTATTGTATATTGGTGCACATTAAAACCAAAACTTGAAGCTGTGAGGGTTTTGGACAATGCATCAAACTAGATAGGGATAGACCAGGGAAGACATCCCGAAAACATCCCGAAAACACAGATGAAATGAGCCAAGTGTCCACACGAAATGGATAGTGCATGGATAATGAATACGGGTGCTCGTTGTACCTGTAATATCGGATCTAGAGCTTTCTGAAACTTGTCCAAAGGAAAATCAACAAGCCGAGGGAATATAGGCAACACCCTGAAACGAAGAACCAATTAAATGATAGTGTCAGCCTTAAGCATCAATTGAAAAAGATTTCCCATGAAAGATGCAACAACCAACATGCCATTCCCAAAAGGCATAACCTGAACGTAATCATACTAAAATACGAACATAAACCCATCTCGTGCTTCGAAAGTGACGATAACATCGGAATAAGGATGGTTGCATCCTGATACATAATTATACAATACACAGAAACAAGTAATGAGTCATAATAAAAAAAAAGTAAGAAAACAAATAGAGGAAATGTTCAACAACACACTGCCAGTAGAGATGGCGGACTCCTTATCAACAATTCCAGAACCTTTTACAAGAGAAATTAGCAAATGATATAATGTTAACTGTTATGATTTAGAGGAGGGTCCAAGGACGGAAACCTGCCCAAACTGGTCTCAGTAAGATACACATGTGAATTGGGCCCAACTGTTAACCCAAAAACTTAACCTGATAGGTTATTGATATCTCATATATACAAGATACTTTCTTTTCTACACAAATTTCAATGTGGATAACCAACTCACCACATAATCTCAACAATCTCCTCCTTTATATGTGAGTAGCATCCACATGACCCACCTCCCCTTGAGCCTGAATCTATGGGTCTTTCTCCATTCACATCTTGGATTGGACCACCTTACGCACCTGATTAACCCACTTTGCAGGGGATGCGATGCAACAAGGGGATCCTTAACCTATGCATCATCTCCTTGGTCCACCATCTAGAGGCCACCACACCCTGCACTCTAGGCCTGCCTGTCTCTTGTTATGGCAAGTTAGTGTCATCCCCCTATACGGTATGGGCCTCCACACGAAACATGGGCTCTGATATCAGTTGTAGGGATTTGGGGGGAGCATAAGAGGAGAGAGTCCAACATCCCAAACTGGGTCTAAACAACTTACACATATGAACTGTGCCCATCTTTGAACCCAAAAGCCATGGTTAGTAGGTTATGGGCTTTTCACATATATAAGCTGCTTTCTTTTTCTTCACGGTTTATGTGGACAAACCTACTCATATATTCTCAACAATCTCCCTCTTATATGTGAGTCCATCCACATCATCAACTCTCCCTTGAGGGCTACTCGCCCACCTGATCAATCTTTTTTGGGAACCAGCAACGCACTAGGGAATCCTTGACCTGCGTACCCCGGTCACCTTTTCAGTCATAACAAACCATGGGCTCTGATACCAGTTGTTACGATCCAAGGAGGAAATCCGCCCAAACTAGGCTTGAGTAGATACACATGTGAACTAGGCCCAACTATTAATCCAAAAGTTAAAGCTGATAGATTATTAGTAGCTCACATATATATTCTATTCTTTTTTTCTTCACGGTGCATATGGATAAATCTACTCATACATATTTCAACATTAACAAACATCACAGTGGATGGGTTTGAAAGTAAAAGAGGAAGAAATAAACCAACTAGTCTCAAAAGGTCTTCACTTCAACTAGGACAATGGGATATATTGTGAAGTAATTAAATGGACAATCGCCGAGAAGCCCCTGGACAAGATGGGCATAAGATGAAGGAACTCTTGCATCGTCTGAAAGTTCAGAATATAAGTCAGCACATCCCAAACTTTCCAACAAGGATTTATTTGGACAAATAATACAAACACATTTTTAATTAAGAAAATTTCTGCAAATGATGGTAAAATGTTGTAGCAAGGGACTATAACCAAAGACTGACAATACCATACATGCATTTAGAATGATGAGAAGACAGATCATACCTGCTTAACAATCTTGGGTGCTTGTCCATAAACGTCCAACACAAGGCGTAGAAGACTAGGTCTCTGCCAATAAACATACGTGTTAAGTCTTGAGAGGAAATCAATGGCAATTGGTAAACATAAAGGGGAAAAAGGAAAGGAAGAAGGAAAGGAAGGGACACAAGAAGAGATTCGGAAGCAAAGATAAATACAGGAGTACCATCCAATACACACCTTTGTACAAAAAGCAAAATACAGAGACATTAGCCGCTTAGCTTCAGGAGAAGATACAGAAGAACCAGAAAGTGACAAAGGATCTGCTGCCTTCATCTTGTTGGTTATCAGACCTCCATGTTGTGGAAGTTGAGAACTGAAGGATGCTTCCTCGCTAACTGCCTGAACAGATCATAAACAATTGACAAGGTGTTAACAAGGAGAACTGAACAATGCCACGTCCCCTCAACAAGGGAAGGCCAATCCTATTCCATATCAGCAATGGGAAACTACAATAAGGTTATAAGGCGCATTGGAATACCAATCGCAACTTTTGCCAAACCAAAAGTTTAAGCATAAACCTAACAGCAAAAAAAAAAAAAAAAAAAAATCAAGAAAAGCTTCATCTAGAAAGTTAGCACACCATTCCTTGTTGGCACTCCAAAATTGTGTCTTCTTTTTAAGTAAATGAACATTTGGTCAATGGAATTCAACTCAGGATGAAATTGGTCCAATAGCAAACTTTCGGCCCTTGAGCAGTTTGTAAGTTGTTGGCCATATTAAGGAATCACATTGAGCGTGAGTCCAGAGGTATTCACAAACAACACTACAAACGATGATTCTAGAAAGCTTGCAAACTGGATCTGACTTCAAATATCTTTATTTTTATCTAACACATACATGCGGCCAACAGCTTCTGATACAGCAGAAGAGTATCAGTGGGCCCAAACAACATTTTCACATTAGGCACAGTATAGAGTATAATCCCATATGGAAAAAGTCGCCATGGTCCTCAAGAGACTTGGGCAGTACTAAAATCCTATCCATAAGCTGTTCCGGAGAGGGCTGGAACAAATCTACTTATAATAGTTTCAATTCTCAATCATATGAAAAATTGCAATGGGCCAGTGAATAATGGTTGTAAGCAAGACACACTACTAACTCCATGGAACTGTCATGATTTGATGCACGAGTACCATTGAATCCACAGATCAAGCCTATCCACTGATTACATGGATGAAATCTACGGCACAAACAAAGCCTAAAAAAATAAAAGGTAAGAGGAACTCTCCATACTTGTGTTTTACTATCGCTTGATTGAGCCAGCGAGGAATCAGTTCCTGTAGCGGACAGCCACATTCTTGTAGCGTATTGCTTTTCGAAATATAATCAAGGGGGTACAGTTTGTTTGTCACCTGTAAAACCAACAGTGAGTAAGCTGTGGAAGTCGAGCAGTATAAAGCATCTACCAATTTCCTCCACATTGCTTTAAAATACATCCTTGATGATAAAAGTAATTCATGCCCACATTAGCCAGTTATTAATACATGGCAAAACCGGTCACCAATTCCATATATCACCAATATGCTAGAAAAAGACATACCAGACAATTAGCTTTTTTCCGAATAACTTCATTCTGATGAACAGTGCACTGCAGTTTGAAGATGCATCCTGACTTGCAATAATAAAACTCGCTCTCTTACCACCCAACAAAAAGTAAAAGCTTCCCAGCTAATGATAATACAAAACAAGATATATTGGATCTAATAAGGTGTCCCTTCGGGGCATTACAAGTGAAGGGGAACCCTCTTTTATAACCCAAACTGGGAGATAGGGGAGGAACTAAAGTCTCCCAACAAGCCATAAGCAGGTTCCACATGAATAGTGCCAAACACTATAAATGGGTCCCACATGAGCAATACGGTAATAAATAGTAAAAAAAAATGCACATAAGATTAAAATATAAATAACAGTCACATGTATTTCATAACTACCTAAAAAATATGACGTATTTTCCTTATCCCTATACGATATTACAGTTTCCTCTATTAAAACAGGACAACAATCGCATTATGTTAGATAAACAACCAATAGTTTTGTTCTAAAAAAGTCGACGAGCCAATTAATCTTTATGGAAGAATCCGCATATTTGCTGAGTATGCTTTCTCGTTGTCTATACTAACACTAATCCATGTTCTGGTGGTAGTCCTTTTTACCTTGGCTTAATGTGTAGAACTCAACTTTTTGAATTTCTTCACGCAGAAGCATGAACAATGGATATGGACACAATAAAAACAAGCATCAATGATCAAACTTAGTAGGTCTGAGCGTAGGATCGATATCAATTCACCCATTACGGATGAACTGAACTGAACTAAACTTGTGGACTTCATATTTCTACGTCAATATGAAGTGCCTATTTTCGCCAATTCATCAACTCCTTCATGTCACTTATTTTCATAACAAACATAACTATGATATCTTTCGGATGAAGTTGGGATCACAATGTTCTAGCCCATACCGAGACTCCCGGCATTTAAGACCAAGGTCCAAGACCAACATCCAAAGATAACATTGGTATCACATTCAACATCCAAATTTGGAATCCTGTATTCACCTGATATCACATACAAGGCCTTCACATACTCTATCGCATGCAACAACACAATCCAAACACAAATAGTCACATACGTGCCAGTTTCAGATCCAAGTCATATAATTCCTGAGCATCAATGGAGCATCTGATCATCACAAAGAGCCAGCCTCCCCGCCTTCTCACTCAACCTTGTTCCCCAACAAGGGGTGTGCAAAACGTTTCCCGAAAATTGAGCCAGGCCAAATCCAGGACAAACCGGACCGTCCCGGTCAAGAACCGATCATAGTTGGTCGAGAGGGGAAACTTTTTTTCCAGAATACCAAAAAATTGGTGCGGGACGGGAATTCCTAGAAATAGCGTACCAATAATACCGGACCGGATCGAGCTTGATTTTGCGTTTGATAAAATTGGTTTCTACATTCAAATATTACATGAAGTTATTAATGTTGTTATCATTGAATGCTATAATTCTAGTTTGGTTGTTGTTTGTTGCTTATGAAGTTAGCGGCTTCGTGGCAGTTTTACCTTCTAAAAGTAAAGTTTGACAGACGAAAACCACTTCAATTTTGAAAGACAATAGCTCAACCACGGTTATTGGTTGTTGCTTATGCATGTTTGTTATTTTAGCTTGATCATTAGTTGATATAGATATATTTCAGTTCTATTAACAACTTAAAAACTTCAAGTTTTTCTATAATTTCTAGGTTATCAATCCTATCATTAATATTTCTTGTAAAATCTCTACTTCCCCTTCTACCTTCTTAGACTCTACATCAAGCTATTGGTTCAAAAGCTGCTCTTTATTTGATCTTTTAATTTCAAGGATTTATTCTAATTGCTGAATATTGCTTCTTACTCCTATTTAATAAAAAGCCCTGCTATCATCAATGGAGTGAACGCTCATCTCTTCGATCTCTTTCTTAGGCTAGCTAAACCAGTTACTGTGTCCAACTCGTGACAAGGTCGCCATAGTTCAGAAACGACGTCAGCCTACTTCTAGTTCTAAAGTCGCTGCCCCGGGCTCGGGCAATTTCATGCTAAAAATTAGATGAACGATTAAAAATAATGCAGGTGGATAAATTGTGTCGGTATCGGTTGGAACTTGAAGTATCGGAATTTCCATACCGAAAAACCGGAATATCGGTTCTAAAAAATTGGAATAGGACGGAACGAATACATTATAAATACTAGAATAGTCGAGACGGGACGAGAAATGGTCCGATACCGAACTATTCGGTCCCATTCATACCCTACACAATGGCCAACACCATCAACAACCTTCCCATTGGAGCACTCATTGCAGTTTCCCTATATGATTCCCTATCCCTATATATAAGGAATCTGTCAAAAAATTGATCACGCGGCATATTCTATATTTCTATCCCTATCCCTATATGATTCTTTATACTATATATTTTTCCCTATTTTTTTAGGAACCATTCTCTATGTAATTTATATCATTAAAATAGTATCAATTTAATTTTTTTCTTAGAAAAAAGTGTAGATATTTAGAAATTGAATTATTTTAGGTAAAATAAAATTAATATTATTATTTTAAGAATTGAAAAATTATTAAAAAAATAATAAAATACTCTCAAGAACGTTAATATTTTGTATAATATTTCAATATATTATGAAAAGTCAATAAATAAAAAATCAGTATAAAAAATCTCCTGTGTCATTGAATAAAAAACTCAATCCATATGCAGATAAAATGACATTGTAGCATTATATAGAGAAAAAAATAAGAATAGAAAAACTTATGTGAACAGATACAACTATACCTCAACGGCATCCTCCCAAGGCTCCTATGAAACTCCGTTATACATTCCGCTCTCCTCTTACTATGCTCCCCTCTCCCCCTCCTCACACCGAGCAGCCCCTCCCCCTGCACCGACACCGGCGCCTCACCTTCATTTCCTTGGATCACCCAAATCCCACACCCTCTCCCCCGCTACCATCACCGGCCCCACATTCCCCTTATCTGCCACCACGAAATTTATCAGAATATCCCCACAATTCGTCAACCTATCCACGACGTCCCTCATCCGCCTCATCGTCTCCCCTCCCCCGCAACTATATCATACAAATACTCCGTTTTCAACATCATGAAATTCGTCAACACGATTGAGCACTTATCGTGATGGACATGCAGATCCAGCTCTTGATCCCTAAATTCAGATCGTGCTATCTAACAAACAAACCGATCAATTTCTCCTCATTATAACCCAAACCTTAACCACAAATTCCAACGATGCCAAATCAACCTCGATGTCATCATCACAGATCAGCACACCTCAAGTCTTGATTCCTCGTCTCAGGAGAAACATGTTGTTTAACGATCTCGATTGTTGGTTGATTACTTCGACGGTTACACCGCTGGCTGAGTAAATGAGGGAGAGGTTGTAAGAGAGGTGTGAGAGGGTGAGGGGGGAGGTGACGGGCTTGGACCAGAGGATGAGGCGGAGGATACGACGGACAAGGCGGCATGGGCGGCGGTGTTTGAGCGGAGGAGTGGGATCCGGGACTCTGTTAGTATATTATTTTACGACTCTGTCGGTTGTGATGGTATTAATTATAATTAATTAGATCAATTAATTAATTGAACTAATAAATAGTGATTATTGAATTTTTAATGACGAGAGGATTCATTAGGATTTATATATATATATATATATAAGTCATGTTGTTTTTTTTTTAAATCCTCACACATATGTTCTATGCGTACGAGGTGTCTCATTGAGACAGCGTCCGAGGTTATTAGAGTAGTAGTATCAGTTACGTCGAGACGTAATTTTTTTTTCTTTATATCTAGATTAAGAATTATGAAAAATTCTAAAGATAATTATATATTCGTTTTTATTAATTACGTGTTGTTCTATATCGATCTATGACTAAATATAAATCCGTTAAAACTAACATATGGTATCAGAGTAATCATAAATACGACATAGGATTCACAAATATGTGAAAAAACGAATTGTGGAATCCATGATTTTCGTACGTTTGGGGTTTCTGTGCTCGTGGTAAGACGAGTTTGCAATCCAAACCCATGAAATATAACTGTGTAATTACAATCATTAGAAACAAATGGAAATTTTTGGAGTTAATGAGATTCAAGAATGAATCAGTCGCAACTCATGTTGTGTTTCGTGGGTCTTTGAAGTCCGCTTTCATGGAGTTAAAATCTGAACTCATGATTTTGAGTTCATTGCTTGAAACATAGATCGACAAAATTAGTTTTTTATAAGCTTCGCAAAAGAGTCATGAAGTCTCATTCCTCACACGACAGACATCATCGTATTTCATCTCAAACAGCAAGAGCAGAAGAGTCCCTACCTCAGAAATGGTAGAGATGTGATATCTAGCACTTATAGCCTTCAATAGTCTTTTAGCCGTAGTATTAACATCACTAGGTAGACTATTGAGATGATCTTGGATAGTTCTTCTCACACCAAGCAAATTCTATTTGCTCTTCGTCCATGTAGCATGAATGGAAATTTTGTTCGTTGGTACTCTCACGAGTAAGATACCTGGCTTATCTATCGCAAAAGCTTGATAACCGTCTGCCATCTCAATGGCAAACAGGAAGTCTTTCTTCCACTTCTTAAAATTAGAGCCCATTTGAACTTCAATCGTGACCATATTATTGTAGATCGAGAATTAGACGGCTGAAAAAAGAACAATAATATTATCAACATAATGTGAGTGATCATGTGTAACAAAATCACACATATATGAGTCCATAATGCTTCATCAAACAAATACCTTTGGACACAATGCATGACATGCAATAATAAAAACTCCCTACATAATGAAAAGTTTCAAAAATATACTAATTATGAAGAATATACAATCATTTGGTATATAGAATCTCTTTAATCAATTGTGAACCAAAGGCTATATATTTAAATCCTTAGTTGTTAAGATATAACCATCGTCTTTGGATTACTGATCATAAATTAAAATAAAATGCATCATCTTTATAAGAATATGTAGCAAAAATTTAATCAAGTAGATCCCTTAAAGAGCTAAAACTTAATTAAATAATATTATTATCTCAGAAATAATTAATATTACTCACAAATAAGTGAATGCATGAACCAAATAATGGAGGCATAGCTATTAATGAAACCACGATAAAATATTGGTTTGTCATTTGAATTTATTATTCATTTATTTTTAATTAATTATTGCATCAACATATAAGGTGCTGACATCAACATAAGTAAGGCATTGACATAATCAGAACATACAGCAATGCTGCAGGCTCATAAGTCCCAGTCCACCCCACCAAAAATTTGTTCGTTTCCAATCCAAGAGATTTATCACCCAAATGACGTTTTCTTTTCCAAATAGAATTGAACGAGAGTTCATACTTCCATTAAAATCGGTTTCCCCCTCTTTTTCTTCTTTTTTTTTCCTTTTTTTTTTTTGGGTTCTTTTTTGGAGTCCAAATTCATCAGGCCCATATTAATAATAGATTGTCCACATATTTTGCCCAAATAAATCTCATCACCCTTTTAAACAAGGAGAAAAGAATATTGCAAACAAACTAGAAAATTTGAAATTTACACAAATCGACGAAATCATGCTCCATGAACACAAACTGCACACCCACATGAACTAGCATCTGTCGTTTGTCCAGTCAGAGAGTAAAAAGAAACGTAAAACTTGTAGTATGCATTCTCGATTTGTTCCAGATCCCTTTTTTTCGTCCAACAGTTTAGCGCGTGTCAAACCATGTGAACAGATAACAATATATACAATCAAAATCAACAATCCATGATTTCAAAATTAATCCATATGATTCTAAATCCAATCTATAGTTTATTCTCATACCATCCTGTAGGGAGAAATATAACCTCTCCTCAACGGGACAACCACAAACCTTGAGATGATTCAAATTAGGTCTATGCTCAGTCCATAACTCAAAAGGAGTGAGAGAAAGTGTTGTTTATGAAGAACTGTATTACAGATATAAAGTGTAACCTTCAATGCTTCGCCCCAAGGAAAATTTGACACGTTGGTCATGCTAACCATACTTCTCACCATCTCCATAGGCGTGTGGTTAGGCGTGTGGTTGCGCCTCTCAACAACTCCATTCTGTTCAGGACTATTAAACATGATAAACTAAGAATCATCTTCTTAAGTTGTCCAACATCGTCATGTTTATCATAATACTCAGCATAGCCTGTTTTGAAGTTGTGACTAGAGCCGTTAAGTTGAGGGACTTTTTGTATGAGTTAAGCACTGTTGATTTTGTGTCTAGACCCACCCATTTGTTTGTGATAATCCAATTGTTGTGCGGGTCATCACCAACAATAAAGGTATCACAGGGTCTAAGACCGTTGAAGTGAAGTACATGTCCATCAAGGAATGAAAACAAACGACGATGTTTATGAGTATAGATGATATGGTTGCTGATCCTTTGACAAAAGGATTATGGTGAAATTTCTTTAAGAGACATTTTGCTAGTATGGGCTTACTTGCATCATTGGATGTTGTCATTTGATGGGAGCTGTCATTGGCTTTTTTCTTTACTATTAAACAAATTATTATATTTGTTGGATTATTTCTTTTATAAAGTCATTTAAAGTATAGTTTTTCATAGTTGTTAT
This sequence comes from Drosera capensis, assembly GCA_001925005.1. NCBI lineage: Eukaryota > Viridiplantae > Streptophyta > Magnoliopsida > Caryophyllales > Droseraceae > Drosera > Drosera capensis. Next base: position 106,847 of record LIEC01011911.1, read on the forward strand.
ATATTTGACACATTGGTGTTTTATATATTTTAACTTTAATATATTTTTAAAAGTTTTGAAGTTTTGTGTCAAATTTGAGTAAAGTATGGGGTACTAAGTTAAGCTAATATATGTCTTGGGACACATTAAAGTATATTATATGATAATAAATACAAAACTTATGGGTTCGTTGGAACCAATTTTTTCAAATCGTACGTTGATACATAATGTAAAAAAATATGTGGCTGACAATAGAATAATACATAATGTTTACGTTTGGGTATGATCTATTTATCACACTATCATATTCAAATTCATGTTGATAGGGTTAAGAGTTTTCATGACCATGAAAGATCTTGTCTCGCTTACGAAAAGATGTAGTTACCACCATGATCCCAGGCTCGAGATTTTATGGGATTGAATTGACTAGAAGAACGTCTCAAGACCAATGATTTTCACTGCAAGCAAATTTTCTATAATACTCTTGTTTTATTTTTGTTTTAACAATTAATAAAAAGAATGTTAGATTTATTTTTACAATAAATCATTTGGTGTATTCTTTGATGGTTTGGTTAATTTTTGTTGGTCTAATGACATGATGAGAGTATCCAATAAATGCTATATTATAAATATAATCAGGTCGTCTTTCCTAACCCTAACCATGTTATCTACGGAGTCTCATTGATACCAATGAACAGTGGGAGAATGTATATGATTGCGATAGATTTCAGTTTCAATTTTGCTCCACTTCATCATGGATTCAACCAATCGAGATAGCATGTATCGTTTTCAATTCATGATCATATTCTATTTTCCCTATGATAATGATCTTGGTTTAATTCTCCTCCAATCAGTGTTACATGAATTTCTGTGACCACTTGTAATCCATTTTTGTTGTTAATTTTCAACATCGTGAGCTGTTATTTCATTGGGTACGTACATTGATAAAATGTGACCTGAAGGCCGTTATTTCCTTTCCATCTTTAGCAAGAACATCAATAATCGGGTGTGACGATGTTCTATATGGAACAACAGCTTAGCAACCATTAATAATAATAAAAAAAAAAAAAAAAAAAAAAAAACAAGAAAAGCTTCATCTAGAAAGCTAGCACACCAGTCCTTGTTGGCACTCCAAAATTGTGTCTTCTTTTTAAGTAAATGAACATTTGGACAATGGAATTCAACTCAAGATGAAACTGGTCCAATAGTAAATTGGAGGCCCTTGAGCAGTTTGTCAGTTGTTGGTCATATTAAGGAATCACATTGAGCGTGAGTCCAGAGGTATTCACAAACAACACTACAAACGATGATTCTAGAAAGCTTGCAAACTGGATCTGACTTCAAATATCTTTATTTTTATCTAACACATACATGCGGCCAACAGCTTCTGATACAGCAGAAGAGTATCAGTGGGCCCAAACAACATTTTCACATTAGGCACAGTATAGAGTATAATCCCATATGGACAAAATCGCCAAGTATGGTCCACAAGAGACCTGGGCTGTACTAAAATCCTATCCATAACCTGTTCCGGAGAGGGCTGGAACAAATCTGCTTCTAATTGTTTCAATTCTCAATTATATGAAAAATTGCAATGGGCCAGTGAATAATGGTTGTAAGCAAGACGCACTGCTAACTCCATTGAACTGTCATGATTTGATGCACGAGTACCATTGAACCCACAGATCAAGCCTATCACACTGATTGCATGGATGAAATCTACGTCACAAACAAAGCCAAAAAAAATTAAGGGTAAGAGGAACTCTGCATACTTCTGTTTTACTATCGCTTGATTGAGCCAGTGAGGAATGAGTGCCTGCAGCGGACAGCAACACTTTTGTCGCGTATTGCTCAACTTTTTTCGAAATATAATCAAGGGGATACAGTTTGTTTGCCACCTGTAAAACCAACAATGATTTAGCTTTGGAAGTCGAAAAGTATGAAGTATCTACCAATTTCCTCCACATTGCTTTAAAATACATGCTTGATGATAAAAGTAATTCATGCCCACATTAGCCAGTTATTAATACATGGTAAAATCAGTCACCAATTCCATATATCACCAATAAGCCAGAAAAAAGACATACCAGACGAATAGCTTTTTTCCGAATAACTTCATTCTGATGAACAGTGCACTGCAGTTTGAAGATGCTTCCATCAGAATTAAAACCACTTGACTTGCAATAATAAAACTCACTCTGTTTACCACCCAACAAAGAGTAGAAGCTTCCCAGCTAATGATAATACAAAACAAGATATACTGGATCTAATAAGGTGTCCCTTTGGGGGTACCTGATAAAATTGGACCTAATAAGTTTGCATTGATTGATACTTTATAGACAAGAGGCTGTTATAGTAATAAAAAGTTAAACCATATGAAATTCTTGAAGCACAGCAATCAGTGAGTGAAAGAAATTAACGACATCTTAATTAGAAGATCTTTGTGGAGCATTTCCATTCTTTTTCAATATCATATGCTCAAAAGGATCTCAGAATTAACCTAAAATAGAGAATTCATATATTTCATAAAACTGCACCCATGGTATTCGGAGTCGGCCCACTTACCTTCAAAGCTATATTTAAACAGGCTTCGCGAATAACTGGTCTTCCCAAAATCAAAGCCCATACAGTCCCTAAACCTTGGGAAACACGATCGCTGTCATGGTCATCCTCCCTCAATTGTTCATAGCCATCAGAAGAGCAGAGATTGTCCAAAACTTCCAGAACGGAGTTGGGCAAAATAGGAGCTTCACTAAGAAGCCTGCTAAAAGACTTGTCTGTAGTAGGAAATTTACCCAGCAAAGCTTTCGCCTGTACGACAAGCATGTCAAAATAATTCCTTTCTTGCAGAGAGAAAAAGAAACAATAATGTAAGCTTGAAGCAAATGCCCACCACGTCAACAAAGAATTTTTCATATGCATCGGCAAGTAGAGATTGATAACTTGTTTCCGATTTCACCAAAGAATACAGGTGGTATAGAACAAGGATTACTAGTTCATGGCCCTGAGAGGACAAAGACATCAATTAGCATACAGAATCATTTCACAGACTTTCTAAGTCGGGCTTCAGAGGTCAGAGAACGTGTGCACTGTCAAAGTGGTATTAATACAGTTCCATAAATCCCAGAGGTCAGAAGACACGTGAATTGTATACAACTCAAGTTACTCCACATGTTAAGCTCCACAATCTCATGAAGTGATAATACAAGATACAAATTTGTAACCTTTCTTTTAACTGCTTTTGAGGGGGGAATAAAAAGTTGAGCATCAGCAGAAGAGTTGCACGTCAGGTGAAGAATCGTGTACCTGTTTGTGTTTATAATTCGAAATTATATCTTCCTTAACCAATGATTCTGTCTGCTCGGTACCCATCTGTAAGAAGTAAGAACTAATTACTACTGCTCCAAACACTCCAGATGAAATTTAAAATCATGTTATACACATACGTGAAACAGAAAAGAAAGGAACTAGCGAAAAAAATAAAACTAAAAAATAGAAAGAAAAACCCTTGACACAGCCATCAGTTCAGAGAATTCCCCTAGTTATAGAACTCAAGGCAACACGACATGCTATAAACAGCCATTGACATTTACATGCGAGGAATTCCATTAGAACTCACAATATCACCTCATTCCACATCACTCCATTGCATTTAAGCTCTCCGACACTCCTGTATATTATAAAAGAACCCAATATTCTTGATATTCATCTGATCTTCAGCAGGCATATGTAAACTTGTCAACTCTGAAGATAAAGGGCAATGTCTATATTACCTGAGAAACCAACCGAGAAACCAACACCAATGTTGTCTGGGAATGATCTACTCTTTCTAAATATTTGTATGATTGGACAAATTGTTCTATTGCGTAATTTCTCACAGCGTTGTGTTGGTCATCAGATAATTCAACATATGGGGGTACTTCGGGCAAGTCTTTTTGGGTTTCTTCAGCTGCAGGTATATCGGAAACAGTTTGTGACTGCTCATCAGAGTCCAGTAAGGATGGCGCATCCTCCTGATCTCTAGTTTCAATAACTCTCATGTTCTGTGAAATTGGGTCACTATCGACCAGAACAGAGGAAGGTTTATTCTCAATGGTCATGTCACTATCTGGACTACGTGGCGTCTCCTTAGCTTCGTCCGGAACCACTGCTTCTCCCATCACCTGGTCTATTTCAGCAATTGATGAGTTCTCTGTAATGTTTCCATCGGATTCCAACTTAGACACAGAAGACCTAGAATTGTCCTCAGTCTTAGCAACAGCACGTGGCAAAGGCTTATCTGAAGCAGGAGCATCAAAAACAAATTGTGTGCAGGTTGTCTGCTCTGTCGGCTGAGGGGATGATACTATCATGCGCCTTGGATCCAAGCGACGAGGATCCTGTAGAAATGCACAACATATTGAACATGAATCTCACAAAATAAGGTAACAAAATAACATTAAAGTTTTACCTGAAAAATTGATGGAAGCAAGAAGGGAAGGTACAATTGAGACCAAATAGACAATGAGTTAAATCCATACCCTCCTCAGGCCACGTCTAGGATCTGCAGAATGATTTGTGGAGGCAGATAAATCCATAGGAGAAGCACAAGCTGGAGTGGCTGAAACAAAGGCATCAGGGGTGGCAGGAACAAGACCATGGGCAGGTGTTGATGCTGCAGGTGCAACTTGTCTAGCATCTATCGAACCGTTTTGAACAACTCTCGGTAAATTTTCAAGTTTGGAAGATGGAGGAGCCTTAGGCAAGTGCTTCATATTGGTTATAACAATGTCAGCCAATAAATCAGGATGCATTTGAGAAATTAGAAGCTCAAGCGATTCCGCCCCCCTTTCCCCTTCACATAAGAAAGCACCAATCATGGCAATCATCTTCTCTGCAGGGGTCAAACTATCATTCAGAAATGGTGCATTAGTAGAAGCATCATTAGCACTTGAGTGATCAGAATCCTGCATCAGAGAAAGCGGAGGGAATTGGTTGACAGAACTATAGTGCATTCTTTTGGGGCCTAACTCTGGGCCATTCAAATCTTCCTCATCCTCCAATATTGGCTGTTTCCTCTTGCTCACATCCACATAAACCCCCTGTGAGTTTGATGAGTGATCATCCTGTTGAGAAATTTTTTTCAGAAAAATGAAACACTACATGCATATGACACTCACATAGCACATGGCATTTCTACTTACCTAGAAATTGATTTTGGATCAACTTACCGAACCAACAAACATGCCATTAGCATAAACATGATATTTCTAACAAGAAGATCATAAAAGATCCAACAAACAAAACAAAACCACAATAACTAAAATGATCACCAATGAAACTTGGTGTCCTTCAAATTCCCTTTTTCTCCTTTAAATTTCCTCTGCCCATTTAAGTTCATTTCTTCCAAAATACTGCATCTTCATATCGGTAATGTCTACAAAATCCCTTCTGTATAACCAAGACGCCAAAAAATAATATTGTCAAGCCACTGATTCTGTCTTTCATCTGTATCGTTTATTGTTTGGACAAAATCAGTGTCATGGAAACCAGGGGATGACATAAAATAAAAACCTTAAATATTTGCACTTATCAATGAAAGAGAAACAAAGGTTCCATGGAAATCAAGTATGAGTATATATAGGAATGAAAAGTTCAAGTGAGAACCATTTAAAAATTGAGCAAACCACATTTCCACAAAAAAAAAAAAAAAAAAAGGAGCAAAGCAATTCAGCCACATTACACAACTTATTTGAAGGCAACTTGTGAATTCATTGTTGAAGAACCGATTCCCAACCAACAAC
>LIEC01011911.1:112628-126232 GCA_001925005.1 Drosera capensis
TAATAATAAAAAAAAAAAAAAAAAAAAAAGAGAGAGAAAAGATCTATATGAATTGTTGAATAAATCTTGCAGGTAGTACAATGATAATACAGTAGATGGAGTCCACGTTCAAGTATAAGGGCTCCTTTTATTTCTTATTGCAAAATTAGATGTATCTTCTTCACAAGTTATTCATCAAAACTCTTAAATCTCCTGAAGATTACCCTGTCAAAAAGCAAACACAAATAAAGAACATTAATATACTAATAATAATATATACATGCATTAATTGTTCTGAATGTTAGTAGACATCGATCGTTGCTTTTATTGTTGTCTTTATATGAAATTTCTTTTGACATCAATTAAGTTGTTTGACGGCCGCTTAAATATTATGAACTGTGTTTTTAACCGATTGTATTAAAGGGCTTACAGCTGAGAGAAGTGCAATCCGTCTGGTTGTTGATGGGGTACGGCCAGGTGAGTCCGCACTCGCTAGGAAGGGCAGCAGTGGCGGTGGAGTTGATGCCGTCAGATCCTACTATCTCGATCACGCAGGCACAAGATGCCTCGAGGGTTGTGGTGTTGGTAATGGTGGAGTTGAAGGTAGAAAGCGCGTTACAGCAATCTGAGGTGACGTTCTGGCCGGTGGTCATGTAGTCCATGCAAGGGATGAGTTGGTAGATGACATCAATGCAGCCATCGGATGCCTCGACCGCTGGCCGAGAAGTTGTGAACAAAACCAACATGGCTACCATGGCAGCAGTGCCGATCAACCTCATTGCAGCACCGGGCGAAGCCATAGAAGAGCAGCTACTGGTTGATTAATTTATTCGGTAATCACTAATAGAACAGTAAATGCTGAAATATATGATGGCAATCAAGGTTATTGAGCTGATTAAGACTGAACGTGAATCTATATATATATATATATATATATATGGTATGATGCTGGAGTGTTTAACACCAGATATGTTGCGTATTCCAATTAGCAACTAATCAGTTTAAATTAATTTGTGGTAATAATAAATTAGGTAACTTTGGTCTTTGATTCTCTCTGTGGCGTTTTTAACTTCATTTTACATGTGGGTATTTGGACAACTCGCTACGTTGAGAGTCCAAACTATAGCCCATTTGATAGCAAAGTTTTAGGTCACATGTAGTAAATAGATTCTATTCAATCCAGGAATAGGATTTGCTTGTCCTCCTGAAGTACATAATTCTAACCAGAACAATGCCAGACTTTTCCTGGTAATGAGAAAAGAAATTTTATGCCAGGATGAAATGGTTAAAGACTAGTTCTACTGAATGACAATTTGTATTGTTTTCATGGCAATACTTATTTGATTTCAATCGGATCATGATTTCAATCGGATCATGATTTCAAGCAAATTTAAATTCATGAGCATTAATATATTCTTAATCTAATTTTAGTAATTTTTATCCCAAAAAAAAATAAAATATGTTGTCTGAATTTGTAGAAGGTTCAATTTATTCCATCCAATAAGAATGGATAAATCATGGATATAGAGGGTACTGGGGATGGTAGACTATGTCGGTCATTCGGATTGTTATATCATTCCGAACCGATTTGGCCGATTGTGCAGAAATTGACAAACCTAGCACCATTTTCTCATTATGATAGATTGAGTTTGATTGCATTAACGGATGTATATTAAGTACAATGGTTAAAACTAGTCGTTATATATACAAAAGATAAACCTGTCAATACTAGGTTTGTAAATAAATGTCTTATATTTCTTCTATTCAAGGTATGGGGCAAAGCCTGTAGCAAAACCACAGAGTACTAGCATGCTGAGAATATTTTCTCCTACAAAGCATATGCTCTGTAGACGTCTAAGATTAGGCGTTTTGTTGAATATTTATGAGTTATGATAATATCTAGTAAGATCTGCTTATTAGGGTTAGTTTAGGTCTTCATACTTGTGTTTTGACTTCAGCATCTTCTCATTAACGTGGAGCATTTTACCAAGAAAATGGCATAAAGCATACCGACATTAGCATTCATTTTAATACTATAATATGACAAATGCATTACACGGTAAAACATCATAACAAAACAATAGTAATACTAAAGTAATATACCAATTAACTTAACTACAATATATGTATTCTATTATAAAAATCAATTATAAACAACAATTTATAAAATAACAAAAGAATTCTTACATGATGTAGAGATTGTTGTGGTTATATGATTGAATAGTAATCGTTCATTCTTTTTTTTCAAATAAAATTTATTATTTTTGTTTTATTATAATTGTTATTTCTTTGTTTCAAAAGCGATTTATACATATGATTGTTATGATTTTATTTACTTTTGATTATTAAATAGTTGAGTTAAAATTGATATTCTTAAGATTTACTCTCATCCGTTCTACTTGTAATCGAAGCATTGGAAAAAAAATCTTTTAATTTAATTAAAAATAAATTACTCGATTGTCCATTTAAGTTGTTTAAATGTGAAAATACCATGACATACAACGGGTGGTTTGTCATGTGACATATGTAACTATATATATACAATAGGTAAAAATAGTATCAAATTAACTTAACTATAATTGTATCTACTCCATTACGAAAATCTATTATAAAAACCAATTTATAAAAGAAAAAACTTCTTGGGTGAATTCTCAAAAACTACAAAAATAGAAAAAATACCCAACCCATACAATACGAAAAAATTATTCTCATCCACTACAATTTGAATTTGTCCCAACCCATCCAAACACAACATCACTTTATTTATCGGATTCACCATCCTCGTCACCTTGCTCCATCTCCACAGCCCAAACACCCACTACCGCCATCATCGCAAGCCCCATCGGATTCATTCATCAGTCACCTTACTCCATCTCCACATCTCACCACAAATATGAAAGTCATAAGAAAGAAGTATAAGAATCTCCAACCTCACAAGCACACTGAGAGCAATGAACAAGGAGATCCTAATACAATGATACACCCGGAGCATATGAACAACAAGCCCATAAGAATGACACCCGCAAAATGTTTGATGAAATGGTAAAAAAAATAAAGCGTCGGTTCAAATGAAAATAAGACGTCAGGCCATGGAACAACATGACAGAAATTGAGGATAAAAACAACATGTTTTCATTTGTTTAGATGATAAAAAAAACTCAGACTCGCTGTTTACATAACACAGACTCACCGTTTCATTCAAACAATATGCCTCCATTAACCAAAATGAAAAATCACAAAAAATCAATAAAAATAAAAATTATAACATGATATGTATAAAATTGAAAACATTACATAATACCAAACATATTTTTTTTAAAGAAATACACCAACTTACTGTTTGATTGAACTGACGTACTGTTTAGTGCGCCTGTTATTAAAAAAAAAAAAAGCAAATCACAAAAATCAATCAAACCCAACCCTAAAACTAAATTTCTTTAACCCAAACAAGTAGATTAGAGTCTTCAATAAGTGAAAATGATTAAGGAGCAATGATTTGATAGGTAAGGATTCCCAAACGGTCTAAATCCAACATCCAATAGAAAATCAAAATCATCATTCCAATTCAATTTCACTCATCAATCATGAACGCCACACTGTTTCAAAAACAAAATTGAATGAAAAAAATATAAAATTGATCAAATAGGGTTTTTTTCATTCGAACTCTGTAAAGAATATTGCAATCATTTCATAAGAAGATAATTACATGTATAAATTCATGTGAATTAATTCAAACGTTAATTTATGTTTCATTTTGTTTACATGATCAAAATATTCAGAAGGACTGTTTACATAAAATAGACGCACTGTTTTATTTAAATAGGAAGATAATGTTATTCAAACAGTGGGCCTATTATTATTATTTTTTTCAAAAAATCACAAAATTAAACAAATGTTTTACCACAAATTTATAACATGATATCAATATAATTAAAAAAATTATTATTTAGTGAACAACATGTTTTTTCTTTAAGAAAAGAAAAACACAAGATAAAAAAAGTGCAGAATTATTTAGGCGTCTTGTTTCTTTGTATTGGCACACTGTTTGAGATTGTGATGCATTGACACAATTCAGACGTCCTGTTTCACTGGGGAAAAAAATAGTGTGTCAGTTCAAATCCAAAAATCAAAACGAAAAACCACAAAAAATCAACGAAAATAAAAATTTATAACATGATATTCATAAAATTGAAAACATTATCACATGGTATCCAACATGAATTATTTTTTTAAAAAATAAAATAAAATAAAATAAACCACAAGGAGCTTCTTAGAATGTGCCCACACCATGGCTTGCCCAATTGGTTGCATATCGAGAGCTTTTTCAAGGGGTTAAAGTCAGATGTGAGTTGTTCACTTGATGTTTCAATGAACGGATAGTTTATGAAGCTCACGTACCAAGAGGCCTATGACTTACTTGAGATGATGGTTGAAGGAGCGTATCAACGGCCGTATGAACGCTATACTCCAAAAAAAAGCACCAGAGGTGTTAAAACTTGATATGACAACTTTGATCTCTAAGCAAGTTGAAGCTTTGACAAATCAAGTGAAAGCTTTGGCAACAAGCTTGAACGTCAAGCTCATGTTTGTCAATCTTCTTCTCCTCCGTGTTGTGACCTTTGTGTGGGTTCGCATGCTAGCACATAGTGCCATCTTCATTCCCATATGATGCAAGGACAATTGATCGAAGAGGCTCATTATGGTCAAGCCTACCCTTGCTTGGCCTTTTCAAGGGAGCATATTCTACAATCCAAACAATCCAATGAACCATCCGGGGTTCTCTTGGAGGAATACTCAAGCGGCTCAAGGTCCCCCACCTGGTTTCAACCAAGTATCGCCTCCTCAAACTTTAAATCCTAATTTTGAAGCCATCATGGAAAAGTATATTGCAAAGATGGATAAGAGCTTTCAATGCCATGACACCATCTTGCAAAATCATGGGGCTTTGTTGAAAAATCTCGAGAACCAAGTAGGGCAATTGTATGTCTCTTGACACAATGTGCACAAGGAACACTCCCTAGCATCATGGAAATAAACCCTAAGGAGCATGCAAAGGCAATAACCACTAGGAGCGGTAAAGAGATTAAGGGCGATAAAGTGACAAGGGAAAGCAAGTCATGGAAGATCATGAAGAGCCCAAGAAGAACGAACCAGTCCCTCCATCTCACGTAGCTTCTAAATTTTTTTCCTGATAACCCTTCCCCCTATGTGCCTAAAATCCCTTATCCTCAACCCTTTCTCATGCATAAGTTGGATAAGTAATTTGAGAAGTTCTTGGACGTATTCTGGAAATTGCACATAAACATTCCCTTTGCGGACGTCTGGGCTCAAATGCCTTCTTATGCAAAATTTATGAAAGAAATTTTGGCAAAGGAGAAGAAACTCGATGAATTTGAAATGGTCAAGCTCAACGAGGAATATAGCGCCATAATTCAAATGAAATTGTCACAAAAGCTAAAGGACCCGAGAAGTTTCATTATTCTATGTGTTATTGGAAATCATACTTTTAATTATGCCATTTGTGGTCATGGTGTATCTATTGACTTGATGACATTATCCGTTTGTAGGAAATTGGGCTTAGGTGAAGCCAAGCCAACCACTATTTCATTACAACTTGTGGATCGTTCAATAACATATTCTAAAGAAATCGTGGAAGATGTCTTAGTCAAGGTCGAGACTCTAATTTTTCGGCTGAGGTTATTATTCTCTACATGAAAGAGGAAGATAAAGTTCCTATTATCCGTGGCCGTCCATTCTTAGCCACCCGAAGCACTCTTATTGATTTCAAGAACGGGAAGATGACGATGAGTATCCAAGACAAGAAGATCACTTTTGATGTGTTCAAAGTTATGAAGTACCCGAACGAATCTAATTCTTGTATAAGGATTGATATTCTTGATGGGTGTATTCAAGAGGCTTTTGATAACTCTTTTGATAATCCTCTTGAATCTTGTCTTGTGGGAAACAGTGATGAAGATGATTCTTTGGTGGATAGCTTGGCTAGACTTTACACGATACCGCTTATGTATGCAAAGTCTTGTGTGGAACCTTTGACTCATGATGGCCCGAAGGAAGACAAGGAGTCAAAGCCTATTCTTGAATTTAAGAACTCCCCTCACACCTCAAATAGGCATTTCTAGGATCGAGTTCTACTCTTTCGATCATTATTTCCACAAGGTTAGATGATAAGCAAGAGGAAAAGCTCCTTCATTGGCTGGCCTATTGGTGATATCAAAGGCATTTCCCTATCTTATTGAATGCACAAGATACTTATGGACCCACTATTGAGCATCAAAGAAGGCTTAACTTGAACATGAAGGAGGTCATGCGAAAGGAAGTCTTGAAGTTACTTGATGTGGGTATCATATACCCTATCTCCAATAGTAGTTGAGTGAGTGCCATGAAAGTTGTGCTGAAGAAAGGTTGAATGACGGTGGTCATGAATGATAACAATGAGTTGATTCCAACTCGAACGGTGACGGGTTGTTGGGTTTGTATTGATTATCGGAAGCTTAACAAGGCGACGCAAAAGGATCACTTTCCTTTGCTTTTCATTGATCCAGCTAGTGGGACATGCATTTTATTACTTCTTAGATGGTTGCTCCGGTTACAACCAAATCACTATAGCTCTGGAGGATCAAGATAAGACCACCTTTACTTATCTTTATGGCACGTTTGCTTATCGGAGGATGCCATTTAGCCTATGCAATGCTCCGGCCACCTTCCAAAGGTGTATGATGGCCATCTTCTCCGATATAGTAGAGCGCGTGATTGAGATATTCATGGATGACTTCTCGGTATTCATAAATCTCGCTCTTGTGTTACAAAGATATGTTGAAACTAATCTTGTGTTGAATTGAGAGAAGTGTCATTTTATGGTCTGTGAAGGCACTGTATTGGGTCACAAGGTCTCGTCATAAGGGATTGAGGTCGATAGAGTAAAGATCGATGTAATTTAGAAGCTTCCCCAACCATCTAATGTCAAGGGGGTTCGAAGCTTTCTTGGCCATACGGGATTCTATAGGAGGTTCATCAAGGACTTATCAAAGATCGCCAATCCCTTTGCAATCATCTTGAAAAAGATATACTGTTTCTCTTTGATAAAGAATGTGTGAAGACATTTGTTATCTTGAAGCATGCTTTGGTCTCGGCTCTTGTGATAGTGGCTCTATGTTGGGATCTCCCCTTTGAGCTAATGTGTGACGCTAGTGATTATGTCATTGGTGCGGTTTTAGGACAACGGCGTAATAAGGTGTTTCACACTATATACTATGCTAGCCGTACTCTCAGGGACGCCCAACTTAACTATGCTACAACCTAGAATGAGTTTCTTTCAGTGGTGTTTGCTTTTAACAAGTTCCGGCCTTATTTGATTGGCACTAAGGTGGTTATATGGACCGATCATTCGGCCATCAAGTACTTAATTGAAAAGAAAGAGGCTGAGCCTCACCTAATCCGATGGGTCTTGCTTCTTCAAGAATTTGATTTAGAGATAAACGATAAGAAGGGCACGGAGAATCTAATGGCGGATCATTTATCTCGTCTCGAGGAGCATGAGGGCATCAATGAAACTTTTCCCGATGAGCATATTTATTCTATTGATCTTGGGCATGTGCCTTGGTTTGTCGACTTCGTCAACTACTTGGCAAGTGGTATGCTTCCACCGGATCTGACTAGTCAACAAAGGAAGAAATTCTTGTCCGATGTGCGTCATTATGTATGGGATGAGCCTTATCTCTTCAAACTTTACACCGATAAGATGATTTGAAGGTGCGTGCCTGAGGAAAAAATGGTGAGCATTCTCAATCATTGTCATTCTTTCGAGTATGGAGGCATTTTGAAGGCCAAAGGACCGTGGCTAAGCTACTCTCTTAGGGATTCTATTGGCCTACATTATTCAAAGATGCTTTCACCTATTCCTCTTATTGTGATCGGTGCCAAACAAACAATAATATCTCTTCTAGGAATGAAATGCCATTGAATGTGATGTTAGAAGTGGAATTGTTCGACGTTTGAGGAATTTATTTCATGAAACTGTTTCCATCCTCTTTCAACAACTAATACATTCTTATAGTGGTTGATTATATGTCGAAGTGGGCTAAAGAAATCGCAACGCCAACTAAAGAAGCTAGGGTAGTGACCCAATTCTTGAAAAAGAACATATTCACAAGGTTCGGGACTCTGAGAGCTATAATTAGTGATGGTGGGAAGCATTTTTTTAACCAGTAATTTAAAGCTTTGCTCGCTAGGTATGGGGTTCGTCACAAGGTGGCAACGCCTTACCATTCCAAACAAGCAGCCAAGTGGAGATTTCTAATCGTGAATTGAAGCGAATCTTAGTGAAACCGATGAATGCTTTGAGAAACAATTACTCGAAGAAGCTTGATAATGCATTATGGGCATAGCAGACCACTTTCAAAATGCCTATTGGAACGTCTCTATATCTTTTGTTGTTCGAAAAGGCTTTTCACCTTTCAGTGGAGCTTGAACATCCAGCATATTGGGCAACGAGATTATTCAACTTTGATTTGAGGCGGCGAGTGAGAAACGTCTTCTTGAGCTCAATGAGTTGGATGAATTCTGTGGTGAGGTGTATGAAAATGCTAAACTTTGTTAGGAGCGTGTCAAGTCATGGTACGATGAAGGAATCCTTCACCAGGAGTTCTACCCGGGACAAAAAGTGTTGCTATATGATTCTCGTCTCCGACTCTTTCAGGGTAAGCTCAAATCTCGATGGTCAGGAGCGGTCATTATTTCTAAAGTCTTTCCTTACAGAGTGGTTGAGCTTGAAAGTAAGAATTCTCGGTTTACGGTGTACCGACAATACCTTAAAGTGTATTTAGATGGAAACGATGTCGGCTCGAAGTCGACCATTTCATTAATGGAGCCGTGATGAGCGTGATTTCGTCGGGCCAAGGACGTTAAACCAAGTGCTACTTGGGACCCAAAGGGATTTTTCTTACGTTCTGAATAAGTCGTTTGTTATCATTTCTTAGTATGTCTTGATGTAATATGGCGTGTTTTAATGTTTATAGGTTTCGCATTGAATAAAAGAAGTTCATGGTTAGCGGTGCGTTGGCAATTTCAAACGTATTTCATTCGGGCGACGACGGCATGAACTTTCTTTTTTTAAAATTTCATCATTTTATTTCGTTTCAAAGTTTCAATGAATTTCGGTTCGAAAGACAAGAAAAACGTTCTAAATAAGGTAACGATTACAAATTTTAAGGTTTGTATCATGTAACGTGGCTCAACCAAATGGAGAGAAAGCCCCAAGCTATCCTGTTGCACAACGCTATAACGTAGTGTTGGATTAATGGACTCATATTATATGTTCTATCTATCCTGTTGCACAACGCTATAACGTAGTGTTGGATTAATGGACTCATATTATATGTTCTATCTATCCTGTTGCACAACGCTATAACGTAGTGTTGGATTAATGGACTCATATTATATGTTCTATCTATCCTGTTGCACAACGCTATAACGTAGTGTTGGATTAATGGACTCATATTATATGTTCTATCTATCCTGTTGCACAACGCTATAACGTAGTGTTGGATTAATGGACTCATATTATATGTTCTATCTATCCTGTTGCACAACGCTATAACGTAGTGTTGGATTAATGGACTCATATTATATGTTCTATCTATCCTGTTGCACAACGCTATAACGTAGTGTTGGATTAATGGACTCATATTATATGTACATGGATAATTTAACTATACGGATTAATTGTATGTTATGTTCTATCTTTTGGTTTGGCCCAAATATTAGTGATCATACGGATATTAATATTAAATGGGACTAATATATCATCTTATAAAGTATAGAGCCCAATTGTGTAGATACCCACGAGCTTGATCCTAATTGATGATTGGTTGATTAGGGTTAAGAATTACTATATATATGAAGGTATCCTAACCCTAGACGATCTTCAACCCGGATTAAAGACTTAGTCTTATGGATTCAGGTACGTTTCCTGCTTATAATTTGTTCTAAATAATTCGATATAAATATTACAGTTTTATGGAATTTATTCCAACATCTAGTTCCAAAGCTAGCCACACTGCTTGCGTTGCGCTGGAGCGCAAGTTTGCATAAGCGCTATAGCGCAACTCCTGTCTAAGTTCACTGCATACCCTACGTTGGAGTGCAAGTCAAAACCACGTTGGAGCGCCAAACCTAGCTTTCTTCCTTGTGAGCACTGCACTGTAGCGCTTCTTTGGATCGTGCTGTAGCGCTGGACAACATCTCCCCCCACGTGACACTCACTCTAAACACACACAACACACCACACTCTCATTTCACGCTCCATACATCGCATTTTTCACATTTTTTCACCTCCAAACACCCAAAAACAACTCTTAAACTCTCTTCAAACCTAAATTTCCCTCTCAAATCAAATCATAAATCTCTCAATCTCCGTCAAAAATTCAAGAATCTCATCTAAGGTTATAAGGTACATTACTCTTTCTCTTTATTTTTGTAATCTCTATATTTTTATGACCTTATGGTTCTTGGCGAATGGACTGAATCATTGAATTTGTGTCGAGAATTGCTTGCATTTGAAGTTGTTTGGGATTTGTGAGCTTAAATGTTGTATGGGGAGATGAATTGATGATTCAAAACCTAGCCAACGAACTAGTTTTTGACCATGCACATTAAGTGTTCGATGAAATGCTTATATGAGATTTCCTTGATGAAACCTTAGCTTGAGCATCGCGTTTACATTGTGTTACACCTAATACATGGTTTAATCATGGTTCACATGCTTTTTTGACGGTTTCGATACGATTGAGCATTTAAGCCAATAGGTTAGCGCTAGCACGTTGCCTTCTTATTTTGCCAACTTACACACTTCTTGAGAAGTGTTTTCAAGGTATCATGCATGACTCATAAAAACTTCCATATGCAAGACGACAACACCATCTCTATGAGTCGGGACGCCTTTCAAAATCGAGAACAAAGCTATATTTGGGAAAGCATCAATTTTTTTCATGTCGTACTAATACAAATATTTAAAATGGCTGACAGTATACTGAGTCACAATGAGCTTAATGGCACCTACCAACTACAGCAGCCAACTCCAGCTTGTCAATCTACAAAAAAATTCCATTAGCAAATTCACACCAACGACCTCATATAATTTTACATTGTTGTAAGGATTCCTTATTGTAACACTTCAATTTCTTGTCAACGCTTCAATTTCATTCTGGTTTTATAGTGACAATCAATATGTCATTTATGTAAAAAGTTTTCCCTCTAGGATGAGTCTTAGAAAATAAGATTGCATGCTTCATCAGACTTACAGGCGACCCGTATTGCACAGGAAGTGGAGCCACAGGAAGTTATTGCACCATTCAGCAGCAGTCCAATTCCTCATACTCAACACCTGCGAATAATTGTGTGTGCTACCTGCTCTTCCGGAAAAACTTCAAGATACTCTCATGCGAACCTTTCAAAATCTGTCACTTCCTGTTGATTCAGTTTCAATAAGTGAAGTGAACAAGAATTCATTTGATTACCTTAATATGTTTCTGGAGATGTTTCCTTCTGGCCAAGTCGCTTTCAATGAAACGGGAATCACTGCTTTGGGGTTTGTTTTTAGTAATCAAACATAAAAGCCACCTCTTGAGTATGGTGCCAATGCCTTCATCGGTCAAAGTTATGCAGGCTTTGAAGGTTTGTATTGTATGGTCCAAGATACGATCATATTTGTTATGGTTATCCTTGCATTGGCTTCCCTGCCTTGACTGAAATCTATTTTAACTTGTCTTTTTTCGTTTCAGCTCTATCTGGACAAAGCAAGTCATCTAATTCGGGGGTCATTATTGGTGCGGTAGTAGGCAGGCTTGTGCTTTTGATATTAATAGTACTTTTGGGATTGTATGCATTTAAACAAAAGAATAGAGCAGATACGGCTTCAGAGATTCCCCTTTCTTTTGGTAATTCTCTGTGCTTCTTGGATCTTAAATTACCCAGTGTCCACTTGTTCCATTCATCAAGTCTATCTTTATAGTTTATTCATCAACCTATTAAATGGGATAAGTGAGAAAGGTTAAAAAGAAAAAGCGAAGAAGGAAGCAGAGATATGAGGAGACGATGAAATCCATACAACAAAAGAAAACATCCCTTGCAGTTATATGTGTATAAAAGATGATCTGGAGTTCGTATACTGAGTCGCTATTTTGTCATGAACCACAGTGACATTCAACTGAAAGGAGCCAGATGGTTCTCATTTGAAGAGATCAAGAAATGTACCTGTGATTTTTCTGACGCAAACATCATTGGAGCTGGGGGTTATGGGAAGGTAGGTTGCAAAGGGTGACACTTCACTAAATGACCGCATTATATATCTTTGAGGAATTTCATTATTCGCCATGTAATCTGCACAATTTTCCATATGTTTCTCATAGAAATCTTTCTGTTTCTTCAACAAGAGTGTCTTGGTAACCGTTTCATTTGTTGATAAAAATATCTCCCTCACCTTGTGGGGTAAGTTCGTGTACAGAGTTCCTCCTCCTGATGCCCAACTTAGGGAGCCTTTGGCACTGCGTTGAATAGTCACTTGGCAACTATTGTCCTGTTCTTTTTCTTCTTTTTCAAACTAGTCCAGATTTGTTACATTTTTTCCCCGGCCGGATTTCTGTTGTACAGTTCAGTGGACTGATGTTTGCCAATTCGCAGGTTTACAAATGGACAAGTTTTTTCCATCAAGAGAGCTCAAGCAGGATCTTTACAGGGCACCTTGGAGTTCAAAACTGAGATAGAACTACTATCCAGAGTTCATAAGAATCTTGTCAACCTTGTCGGGTTCTGCTCTGATCTTGACGAACCAATGTTGGTCTACGAATTTCTTCCAGATGGCACCTTGATGGACAGTCTTTCAGGTAGGTGCTCTAATCATTTCTTCCAAAACAGTGCTTCTTTCTAGCACTTCGTGTATATTTGATCATTTCTTCTAGAAGGACGCCTTATATTTAACCTCTTCCAAACAGTGCATCTTCCAAGTACTTGTCATATCCTTGATCAATCTTTCTTCTATCTTATAGCATCTACCATCTTTTCCATCACTATGTCTGGGTTATGAAACTTACCCTCCAGATACATGACAGACACAGCTTCATCAGCCTTCATGTACAGCTAGCTAAAAACTTTGACAGCTTTTACGTATGTGAAGTTGGGATTTATGGATTATGTGGTGGCTAAGGAGATTTTCTTTGACACCATTTTGAGGAACTGACTACCGATTTCTGCATTGTCAAGAAGGTTCATCACTGATGCAGAGAAAATAGATTTACCCTTATCTTTTTCCTTGTAGATGCTACTTTCCCTTAGTTATGAGAGATATTCATTAATCCCCTTTGTTGAGAAAATTCATCTAAAACGAGTTTGAATCACTCTTACAAGCGGTAACCTTCATTAGGACTAATATAATGACAACCCTTTTTGTGAACCTTCACTCTTTCTGGCTCTTCCAGTCTTGTGTTAACACATCATCTTCACAATATCCCCTTATCTAACGTCAGTTGCTACTACTTGAACTTTTAAAGTTCGAATAAGATACTAAATCATGATTCATGAGGATTCCCTCTTCTAGCACCTACATCGAATTT
>LIEC01011911.1:126252-131252 GCA_001925005.1 Drosera capensis
TTTTTCCATCAAGAGAGCTCAAGCAGGATCTTTACAGGGCACCTTGGAGTTCAAAACTGAGATAGAACTTCTATCCAGAGTTCATAAGAATCTTGTCAACCTTGTCGGGTTCTGCTCTGAACCTTGGAGTTCTATCCACTGAACCTTGGAGTTCAGTGGACTGATGTTTGCCAATTCGCAGGTTTACAAATGGACAAGTTTTTTCCATCAAGAGAGCTCAAGCAGGATCTTTACAGGGCACCTTGGAGTTCAAAACTGAGATAGAACTTCTATCCAGAGTTCATAAGAATCTTGTCAACCTTGTCGGGTTCTGCTCTGAACCTTGGAGTTCTATCCACTGAACCTTGGAGTTCAGTGGACTGATGTTTGCCAATTCGCAGGTTTACAAATGGACAAGTTTTTTCCATCAAGAGAGCTCAAGCAGGATCTTTACAGGGCACCTTGGAGTTCAAAACTGAGATAGAACTACTATCCAGAGTTCATAAGAATCTTGTCAACCTTGTCGGGTTCTGCTCTGATCTTGACGAACCAATGTTGGTCTACGAATTTCTTCCAGATGGCACCTTGATGGACAGTCTTTCAGGTAGGTGCTCTAATCATTTCTTCCAAAACAGTGCTTCTTTCTAGCACTTCGTGTATATTTGATCATTTCTTCTAGAAGGACGCCTTATATTTAACCTCTTCCAAACAGTGCATCTTCCAAGTACTTGTCATATCCTTGATCAATCTTTCTTCTATCTTATAGCATCTACCATCTTTTCCATCACTATGTCTGGGTTATGAAACTTACCCTCCAGATACATGACAGACACAGCTTCATCAGCCTTCATGTACAGCTAGCTAAAAACTTTGACAGCTTTTACGTATGTGAAGTTGGGATTTATGGATTATGTGGTGGCTAAGGAGATTTTCTTTGACACCATTTTGAGGAACTGACTACCGATTTCTGCATTGTCAAGAAGGTTCATCACTGATGCAGAGAAAATAGATTTACCCTTATCTTTTTCCTTGTAGATGCTACTTTCCCTTAGTTATGAGAGATATTCATTAATCCCCTTTGTTGAGAAAATTCATCTAAAACGAGTTTGAATCACTCTTACAAGCGGTAACCTTCATTAGGACTAATATAATGACAACCCTTTTTGTGAACCTTCACTCTTTCTGGCTCTTCCAGTCTTGTGTTAACACATCATCTTCACAATATCCCCTTATCTAACGTCAGTTGCTACTACTTGAACTTTTAAAGTTCGAATAAGATACTAAATCATGATTCATGAGGATTCCCTCTTCTAGCACCTACATCGAATTTGAAGCATATCCAACTATTCCCTCTCTTCCATCATACTAGCATTTACTCCACGCATAACTGAGTTGTCATATGGTCTTATGCTGGAAATTCTCAATATACGCCTACTAAAGGTCAGATAAGTAGTTGATTGGAAGACTTCGACTTGTATCTCATTCTAAGAGACACTTTACATCATGCATTAGAAATAATGGAGAAAAGGATTCATATGGCTGACATCACCGGGCGTATATTGATGCCTAGTCGATGATGTGATGACAATAACGTCTTTGTCGATCATGCATGCGTCCCTTTTCCTTCTATCTTCTTCAATTAATTTGCCCCAAGTTTTGGAACTTACTGTTTCTTAGCGAGCATCCTGCAAGACGTGTTCTTCCTCTAAATGAAGAACTTTATATCTTTTCTGATGAACTTCTGTTTGTTGAAAGCAGGAAAGTACGGGATTCACCTAGATTGGATAAGAAGACTCAGTGCAGGGCTTGGTGCAGCCAGGGGCTTGGCGTATCTTCATTAGCTTGCTGACCCACCAATCATCCACAGGGACATCAAAACTAACAACATCCTTCTCGATGAGCGTTTGACTGCTAAAGTTGCAGACTTTGGACTTGGCAAGCTTGCAAGTATTGACAAGAGTTACGTGACGACTCAGGTCAAAGGAACAATGGTAAGTACCGAATACCCAGTGACAGTCAAACAAACTCAAACCCGCCTACCAACTGACCTATGTATTGCAAAATTAGTTTTCGATGTTTCAAACTCCACTTATCTGTTGAGACCATGAAGACTATTTATTATGCAGTAAATGCCCGCCGACACTGTTGGATTTTTTTTTTTTTTTTTTTTTGCCGCCGACACTGTTAGTTGTTACCTTACCCGATAAATAAAGCCTATGTTAGTTGTTCAGTGTTTCATAGTAGTACACAGATCCTACCCTTGACGTGATGAAATTAGAATCGTAGGATAAGATATGGATCCAAGGAATCGAATTATAGAATCAGTATTCTTATTTGCATCCGTTGAATTAACTGCTGATTCTTAGTGAGTTTCTCATGTCCATGTTCTGTGTAGGGGTATTTGGATCCAGAATATTACATGACTCAGCAGCTGACTGAGAAAAGCGATGTCTACAGCTTCGGCGTGGTGATGTTGGAGCTTGTAACAGGCAGAAGTCCCATACAACAGGGTAAATACATAGTAAGAGAGGTGATTTCAGCGATGAACAAGACTATGGATTTGTATGACCTCCAAGGAATCATGGACCCTGCCATCGGATCAGAGACAATCAAGCTCGTTGGTTTTGAAAGGTTTGTAGATTTGCCTTTACGATGTGGGGAGGAAACATCGGCCAAGCCGCCCAGAATGAGCCAAGTGGTGAAGGAAATAGAGAGTATCATGCAGATGGCTGGCTTGAACCCCCAATGCCGAGTCAATACCGACATCAACGGCCCTCGAGGTTTCGAGTGGGGAAAACATTCATAATCTTTATGGCGGTGAATCTGGTGATTCCCTTTTGGAATACAGTGAGCATTCCTTCCTCGAAGATAGAGGCTCTTTGACAACAGGATGCAGACTTTGGAGTGACGCATGAAGTTGGTTAATGGAACACATTTTGCTTGAAGTTTTCCATTTGTTGATAGGATGCATTTTGAGACACCACAGCTTGTTAGGAAATTCTAGATGTAAACTGAGAGTTTTGTCCAATATCAAGGTTTTGGGTACCAAAGCCAAAAAAAGAAAAAAGAAAAAAAGAAAAAAAAGAGAAGGCTAGAAAGAACAAAAATGTAACACTGAATTGTAGAGGTAAGGATAAAAAAAACTACTATGAAAAATTTTATAAAGTTATTATATTAGACAAACTGAAAAATTCTTATGGGATCTTATTTTGAAAACAATACTATCGATGAAACTTTATTCCATTTTAAAAAAAAAACAACTTTTCTAATTTATTCTTTTTTATATTTTTTTTCATTGTTTTGTTTTTCCCTTTCTGGGTACATTATCAATCATCATAGTCTTCTTTTCATCTACGATCATCATCATCATCATTCTTCATATCTCTTTACAGATTCCTCCCATGACGGATGGTTCACTCGATCTCCTTTGAGCTCTCAAGAAATTCGAGGTCCATTTCCCTTTCTCTCCTTCTCTTTACATATAACTCGAAATAAATATTTGTAAACTATTCCAAAAATTATATTTCAGAACCTTTCCAGTGATATAAGGCTCGTTTTTTAACTCATACCGTAGAATTTTATATCAAGTCACAAAGTCAATCATATTAGAAGTTTTTACCGATTAACATATCAATACGTTTTGATTTATATCTTGAGATTCACAATTTTAAATCATGATTTATCAAATTCATTAGAAACTAGACATATGAGGATTTAAGATATATTAAAATCAAAATTTATCTCAAAACCTATGATATCCCACAAAATTTTTAATCTTCGAAAAGCTCACCCTCACTTACCTCGTGGACGGATGCTTTGTGAAGCGTTAGCATGTTGCTATCAAATCCTCGTTGTCTTGATCCTCTCTGTGGATATCTTCTCCTCTTCACCTTACTTGTTTTCTTGATTCCAAGGGATGATGAAAAGAAGCCTGGGAGGAGACGAGAGAAGTTGAAGAGGAAATGATGAGGAGAATTATGATGGGAGTGATGAAGAGAAGTGTGGTGGGTGAAGTGGAGGAATAAGTGGAAATGAGGGAGAAATGAAGTGGAGGAAGAAGTGCATGTGAGGTGGAAGAGTTAGGGGAATATCGGATAAGGAGATTTTAGGGGATCTCATTCCCATATATTTATATGGTGGGATTTAATTTCTTTTGTATTAATATATTTTTGTCTCAATTTCAGCAAGCGAATTTTTTAACCCGCAGTATAAATTACGTTAGATAATGTACTATTTTTGTTAATTATCGAGATAATAATTTTTATCACAAAATTTTCAAGATATTACATAATTACCAACCTAATCATGATGATAACATGGAAATATATGACGAATTAAAGATGAGTCATATTCCTCGACTAGACAAAGAAGAGCCATCAGAGACCTCCAAATCGACGATCTCAACAACGAATTCCTATAAAAGTAGCGGCTCCAACACCACTACCACAACCACCATTATCAGGGAGAAATGGATCGAAGGTTATGATGATGTCGATGACTAGTCGTTGGCGGTGTAGAGTGATGAGATCGTGAGAGATAAGCCGGGGTGGGGTGGGGTGGGATAGGTGGAGAGGGGTATCGTGTGGGCATTTTTAATAAAATTAGGATCTCATGAGAATTAAAATTAGTTGATGGTACTTCATTTGAAAAAAATCTTCCAGTGGTATTTTTCGAGAATTATCCTTTTAAAAAATAAAATTAACAATTATATCTTATATTAGTTATTAATCATTTAACCACAACAAATAATATATTATGCAAAAACTTTATTTTATTTTATAATAGTAAGTCAATATCTATAATTAATAATTAATCTTTTAATCTCTATCTCAATTTTATCTAGTAATCCACTTTGAATATTACTCCCTTCGTCCAAAAATAAGTATAATAAATTGATCATTACAAAAATTTATGTGTGTTAAATTTTTGATACCAAAACATTTTATGCCCATGAAGATTTATGAGAGGAAGAAAAGAGAAAAAAGAATGAAAGAAGAAATGATAGTAGAGTAAATTGATGT
>LIEC01011911.1:133752-171152 GCA_001925005.1 Drosera capensis
AAAATATTGAAATGTAAATAAACATCATCAAATTACATTTGAGAGATGATATATGATCTGAATTAAGTTATGTTGATTATATAAAATGATCAATAAATTCAAAATCTTAATGAGATAGATATAATTATATATAAGTTCATCTAATATTGTTTTTATCTATTATGATATTTTACTCATTCCCCCTTAAAAAAAATCAAATGAAACAACACGTTCTTCAAAACGTTTCATTCTTATTCTTAACGATACGAGAAAATTATTTTTTCAGCATAGAGATAAAGTTCACAACATAATCTATCATCACTATTTCGCAATATTTTTATAAAAAATAATGTTTGATTATCCTATGATAACTTCGAAATACGTATCGCTTTACTTATTATGGAAGAAAGAGAGCGATATTTTATCGTGCACCATTTGAGTTAGTACTCTAGTCATACTGAATGCAGGATACAAACAGGCGCAACCAGGGAGAAGTACAACTGCAGACTGCAGAAATCGGTGGAGTTCAATAATTCTTGACCTGTTGGTGACAATACTGTTATCAGAGAGGAACATGATAGCTCTAAGGAAATCCCATAAGAAACTATCAAGATCAAAATGAACTCAAATTCATCAAACTGGTAATCATTCCGGGCCTCAACTATGGCGGCTCAGTTTACAAGTCCTTAAACAAAGGAAGAGCTGCATTGAGCTGCAAATCAAATCTTTTCCTAGGGATAAATAGCAGACCCCAAGTTATTACTGTTTCTTCTCCTCTGCTTTCCTTGGCTGCAGACAGAAAGATCACAACATATCAAATGCTATACAATACAGTAACAGAATGAAGAGTGAGCATTAAAGATCGCTTTTCGTGCAGATATATCACGTGAGGAGACTCAACAGATAGAAACGAAGGAACCACAAAAGCTACTACAACCATGAGATGCAAACTGCAGCAACTTTTTTTATTATAAGGACGGAAACTACAAATACACGCAAAAAAAGTCTGCATATTGTTCAAGAATGTGTTGTATTTATGCATCTTATTTACCCATTGATTTGCAATTCGACAATCAACCGCATAAACATAAAGTTTCTTGTACTCAATAATGCACCAACAATCATATCGATGAGGAAAAAAATCAACCAGCATACACTACTATAGACATCACTACCAAGATATAACCAGAAACTATATAATCTAAAGACGTGTGTAATACACCAACCTAGAATCTTTTGCAATAGACTGCTTTCTCAATGATGAAATATACCATTCTAACATGGTGTGTTATGACGTAGGGAGTTAAAAACAAAACCTCAACAGCAATAGAAAACTGATATCCAAGCTTTAGCCTAACCCCCATAAGTAGATCAGAGGAAGATATTTGCATTCGGAACGGGACATTTGAAAGATAGTGAAGCATAATGTATCTGCTACATCATCGTATACACTCATCTGAAGTACTGAGGCAGCAATAGCATTATAATTTGCTTCGCACTAGCATGTCACAGTCAGGGACAAGGTGAGATTGTCTTCTACATTAGTACTTTGATTTCGTCAAGCTTTTTATCTAGATTATTGGCTAACCATTGTACTACATATGAGAAAAACGAGTTGGTGGCTAACAACATATAAGCTTATATGCTGCTAGGGAAATCTCACAGTTAGGATTTAAAATTAGTGGAAGCTTATATTTTTTTTCATATTTTTCTTTTTCTATTTCTTAAAAGGATACCCACCAACTAAAGATCGGGGCTGTTGAATATCCCTAGCCACATGTAACCTTATATGTGGCCGTGGCTACAACAAATCCATCAAACCCATTACATATTTCATAAGTTGTTATGCTGGATGACAGCTGGTTCATAAACATATTTGAGCCTAGATATGCACATCAGCAGAAACAAAATTGCTTCCTGAAAATTACATTAATCTCCTTAATTCTAAAAATTTTTGTTTAGTAAAGCCTCGTGACCAAGTAGCTCAAGCCCAAAGCCTAAAGCCTACACCATCTCTGTTTAACTTCTTAGCTTATCTTTAGTCCCTCAACTTGCTTATCCAACAAAGCAATATGATTGACAAATAACTTTGGCATGTCACTAGCATTTATATATGTATCCTTGATGATATCTAGTGTATTTCATGCGTGTAAAAACCACTCACGGTTTTATTAGTTTAAATCCTTGTTTTTGTGTTGATTTTGTTAGTTTTGTGACGTTTTGCGTTAGTATTGTGTCTCTGGCCTTGGCATAGTTGTTTCTTTTGTTTTTGGTGCAGGATATAAGTATTTGGAGTATTTGAAGTGTTAGAATGCAAACCGAGGTGACAGGGATGTTTCGAAGCTTTAAAGTTGACGGTTTGGTGCAAAACCACGTTTCACGGGCATGTTATGTGAGCATCACGACCGTGACTATGGGGAAAACGCAAAAAGATGACTTTACGAAGGGGTTTGTCATGAGCCGTGACGTATTATCCTGGGACAAGAGTTAGCTAGATTTTCATATCATTTGTAAGATTATTGTTTAGGTCTATAAATGTAACGTATATTTTCCTTATCCAAATATCTAGACTTTCTAGACCCAGTTTCCATCAGAGATTCGTTCCAAAACTCTCTAGCAAGGGTTTTAAGAACTTGGTGTGGATTTTCATTTGTACTAGAAGATTGATTTCAAGTTTTGACCTTTTTCATTCGACAATATAGAGAAGACTTTCTATTACTCTTTTCTCTTTTTTATTGATAGATGTCTTCGTTTTATCGTTATTTGTGATTATTTCCATGCTTAACGAGTAGATCCTCTTTAGCGAGGCCATGTAACGGATCTTGATGATGAAGAAAGGGGTTATGAGATAGATTGTTGAGCTTAAGTCGTGATTGTGATGTTGGATAGCTTTGTGAATGTGTAAAAATCATATTTTGATGCATGATTCTAGCTTAGGTTGGCCATCTAGATTCGATTCGTCTCATGTGTTCAAATCACAGTTTGTTGAACCGTACTAAACTAACTGATTTAGGGGTGAATGGGAACTGTTTTAGGGAAATTGGTTTCGATTCTGTGTTGAATTGGTGGTTTAACAGAATCGGTCCTAAATAAGTTGAATCGACCAGTTCAATTACCGATTCACCCCCTGAACTGGTCGATTCAATTTTGATTCGATTGGTTCAATAAGCATAACATGCTTTTTCCTCTTTTTTTATGCCCCCCCCCCCCCCTTCACATGCCTTTCATGATTTCACCTAAAGAATCTAAGTTATTCTTTTTCCTTGTTACTCTCTTTTCATTGTCTTCCACTGATTGAGTATCGTGATGACATTAATTAACAAATAACTTTGTGTTTCACCTAATTGATTGTCGTTTTATCTTTCTTTTAATGATTATTGAGTACTCAAAATAAAGCATGCTCATTTTCTTTATAAAAAAAAAAAAAGAGGAATCGATCCAGTTTGGCCTGAACCATATCGATTCGTTCTAGTTCCCAATTGAACCAGTGAACCGAACCAGTTTTCAAAATCCCCATTCTGGTTCAGATTCTTTTTCAGAAAACCTTGGTTCAAAATGCTAACTTGATTGACTCTCCTTTCGATTAAGCAGTAGTACCAACCACCAAAGTTGGAGTTTAGCTCTTTAGCTCTAGGTTTATTAGTCATTCACATAGTTTAGATGAAACCATGGTTTGCTAAATTGGACTGAACCGGTGAAGTTAGGGGTGAATCGATTCCGATTCGTGAGTTAAATTGCTGGTTCAGAAAAATGGGTATTGAATCGATTGAACCGACCAGTTCAATTGCCAATCCAGCTAGTTCACCCCATGAACCGGTCGGTTCACTTTCGATTTGACCAATTCACTTAGTAAACCACCAAATATGTTTTTTCCCTCCTTTCTTTTACCTACCCTCAAGATTGGGATATGAAGACACTTGTCACTCTTCTTTTTATTCAGTTTTGGATATCTTGGTGACACTAATTAACAAATACTTTAGTGCTTATGCTCTTTGGTTGTAATGTTTATCTTTTCAATTGATAATTTATTATTCTAAAATAAATTTATGCTTATTTTTTTTTTTTAAAAAAAAGAAGCGATTCATTTTGATATGAACCACAACTGAACCGATGAACCTAATTGATTTTCCGAATTCTTATTCCGATTTTTATTCGAAAAACCTTGGGTGAAACATACTTAAAGCTCTCTTTATCAAATGTACCCAAAGGAAACTAAACCTTTTCATGCTTGATACACCTTGATGTTAAGTTGGATTTATGCTCTCATGTCCAGATTAAGTTATGAATTAGTGTTGATTTTGCATGTTGTCATGGAAATTAACTAAAATAGATAAAGTAGTTATTGTCTAACATGGCTAAAATCAATCATGCTACTTTGCCCCTTTGCGTTTTGGCTCATCCGAGAAATTGCAATTGAGGAAAGTTTCCACATGTCAACATTGGTGGCCACGCCAGTCTCCTAGGTTGTCTTTTCTTGATGGACACTCAGACAGAGGAGGTCCTTCAAAACAAATTGCATCGAATATATTTAAGTGGTCTTTCGGTTACTAGTTGGGTTAAGGGGTTTTTAGCATATGTTTTCCATAGAGAAAATTGGGAGCTTCGGGGAGCTTGTTAGTACTCTTCCAGAGAGTATTTCATATATCATTTGAGATTTACAAACACTTAGGGAGCTGGAGAGATTTGTAAACAAGGGCTACCTCTATCTCTTTGCTCTCGTTGATAAGTGTAGTTGCATTCCTGATTTAATTAGTGGATTTCTTCGTCGTCGTCGACCGTACATGGTTTTTCACGTAAAGGTTTCCACATATATCTTTGTCTTCATTTATTTGTGCTATTTAATTTTGCTATTGGTTGCTATTTTGTTGTCGTTCTATTTAATCCAAAAAGGTTTGTAACGTTATTTACTAACGACTTTGGAATCAGCCGACCTTCGATCATAGTAGTAGCCAACTCTTTCATGTTTCGTATTCAAGCAAACAACTACGTGATCAATGATTAATCCCTTGTAAATCTCGAGTGATGTTATATGTGTCCTTGCCAGTTTGATCCATATAGTCTCACAACAAATTGAGATTTCCTTCATTCTCGGTTTGATAGTTTAGAATAATTCTCACTTTAGCTTAGTTGAGATTAGTTTTCATAATTGTTTTACAACCCCCTACTTCAGATAGTACAACAACATTAGTAATCAATTGTCTCGTACAGAATCTAGTTGGTCTTCGTGGGAACGAACCCTGCTCATCCTATATTATTAATTTACATGCCAAGGGAAATACCAAGAAACCAATTTGAAGCGCTTAACGGCACGCATCAGTGTTTCATTGAAGTCTTCACTTTGCAATGTTTCATATATTTTCTCAAAATCAAGATTTATGTTGAGATCGATGAATTGGTTCTATAGTACTCCTCACATCGTACAAAGATTATACCAGCATAAAACTAGCTGGTTCAACTACACAATGGTGGTTTTCTTGATTTCATGCTCAATGCTTTAGAAGGTTGGATGCCCAGTGCAAAATCCTTGCGTAACAAATATGAACAGGGTGTTAAACATCTTTTCGCATAGTACCAGGTTACATTAAGAATCACAATATTAGATTAGATGGGATGCATCAAGTTATGAACAATCTACCATGAGTAGCACAACAAGCTACCAGGACAAAAAAAGGAACAAAAACCACTCAAGCAATCAATAATAATTTAGGCTTTATGCTAAATGCTGACACTGTTGGTTTGCCCTATGAAATATTCAATGAAATGCCCAGATGAAAATTACCCCTAATCGCATACCTTGATCCCAGGAGCAGGAATCCGGAGCTCCTCTTCGGGAATCACAACAGGCCAAGTCTCCCCGGCATCCCGAAACATCTGTTCGGTCTCAAGCAACCTCCCTTTCTCCAGTATCATCTCCCTCATACTCTGCGCCGACGTCGTCGCCGCATCAAACACCTCCTCGACCCCGTTCACGAACGTCACGTTGATCCTCGGAGGGTTATCGTCGGTGCGACGCTTCACTTCGAGGAGACAACTAGGGTTCGATTCTTTCGCTTTGCGGGAGTTGCATTGGGCTAAGAGCTCGAGGCAAGCGGCGGAACGGGAATCGAGGGAGTTAAATTCAAGTTTTACCTTTGAGAGGAATTTCAGCATGTTTGTGGTTGGGGGTGTGGTGAGGGGAGGGGAGAGAGGGGAAAGGATTCAGGCGACTAGACTGATGACTGTATGAGGAAGAGCCGAGAGCAAGAGGTGTTCATTCCAGTTAAGGGCTGTGTAGAATCCGCATAGTAAACTATTCGTAATAGGTATTTACATTTTTTTTTTTTATAAGTTTATTGTTCTGCTTTGATGCAGATAGATTGTTATTTTTTTATTATTATATTTTAAGTTAAAAATTAATAAAATTATGTCAGTTGTCAATCTCAATATATTATTTTTAGTTACAAAATATTCTTTTTAGAGAATTAAAAAAGATGAAATAAAAAATAGAACAATTTTAACGATTATTATAAAAATTAAATAACATAATCCAATGAATATAAATATATTGATGTATTTTCCTATCTTAAAAAATATTTATCTAATTATTACACATAATCGAACTAATAATATGTGGTCTCCACGTATATGTTGTTATCGTTTTTTTATTGTTATATGTTTATGTGTATAATCAGAGTTAGAACTAATAAAATTACGCATTGCATGTATGTAGTTATTAATGACAATATCTTACTTTTATGCGTGAAATTTTTAGTATTATGGTTTTTTATTTTTTCGTTTATGATTTAGGATTAGGAATTTTTTTAATAATTTGAATCTAATGATTATATTAGATATGATTATTTGCAGAATTAATTTAAACCGTCCAAATGTTAATTGAATACAATTAAATAATTGAATAACGATTTTTTAAAATTTAAATAAAATTTAATATATGGTATCATGCATCATCCCGTAATGCTGTTTGCCATCAGATGATTTGTCATCTAATAATTTTTTATAAATTATCAATAAATCATTTTTTGAAATTTATTTATTATAAAATCATCATTAATTTATTAATTATCATTAGGTTTTTTCCTTTAAAAAAATTAAACAATCAAATCATTCTTCTTTAATTCTAGTCAAATCTCAATCATATCTTTCTTTTTCCATTTTCATTTCAATGACGAAATATATCAATTTTGATTTTTTTTTTCCATTCTATCTTGTTTTCGTAGTCATGCTAATGGAAACCCCAAGCGAAGCCGCAAACCCGAAACCCTAACCTCCACCACCACATCCGTAAGGGTGTTAATCAATTCAGTTTGGATCGATTCGATTTTTGTCTCTTTGATTTTTACAATCCAAGAGACGTTACTGAAGTAATGCCTGATAAGTTATTTCTTGGGCAATAAGATATCATATAGTGCCATGGAGAATTTTGTTAGTAGATCATGGAATAGGGTTGTCAGACCTTCTATCTTATTACATGATAAAGGGGTTTTTTTTTATCTTCAGATTTAGAGATAGGGAGGATAGAGATTTGATTAAAGACATGTAATGGTTTGTTAACTATAGACCATTGGTGTTAAAAAGAGTGATGGATACCTAATTTCTCTTTTGAGAAGGAGAATCTAGAAATGATGTCAGTATGGATTCATTTGATGAATCTTGTTTTACAATTCTGGGGGGAGAAAACCATAGATAGGTTAGCCAACAAGGTGGGCTTTCCTATTAGAACGGACATGATGATATCTTATAAGGAAAAGATATCATATGCAAAGGTGTTGGTGGATATTGATACTACTAAGCCCTTAGTTGATGCTTTTGAGTTTATTGGTCCTCCGGGTAGTACT
The DNA here is from genome assembly GCA_001925005.1 of Drosera capensis. Classification (NCBI taxonomy): domain Eukaryota; kingdom Viridiplantae; phylum Streptophyta; class Magnoliopsida; order Caryophyllales; family Droseraceae; genus Drosera; species Drosera capensis. Next base: position 141,567 of record LIEC01011911.1, read on the forward strand.
ATAACTCAGAAGGTAAGGTATGAATGGAGACATATTAGGTGTTCCAATGCTCTAATTAGGGTCATGATGCCCAAATTTGTAAAGCCCAACCTGAGTTTCAGAGGAAATGGATTGTCAAGCTATCACTGTGTTTAAGAGAAATGGTAATAAGAGCAATGATAATATTGGTTATCAAGTTTAAGCTTTTTCTTTTTCTTGTGTTTCGAGGTACAATATGAGGAGACGGTGCATGAAAAATATCTGGATTAAAAAGGAGATTATTGAGAATGCAAAAGCTTGAAAATATCAAAAAATAGTTCTTAAAATTTGGATTCACTATTCAATTCTTTCTCACTCCTTTGATAATATACAATCTTGAATTGATATGCATGGTCGAGCTGACGACGTAAAACATAACACTTCTTGGGAGGCACCCCATGTGTTCAATTTCAATTTCAATTGTTGTGTTAGAAATAAGGAATAAAAATGAAGAGAAAAACCTGAATGTCTGCATTGTTTGAGATCTCATTGAAACTTGTGGAGTATGATATGTCACTTTGTAATATGAATAGATATGAAAGTGTGAGTATGGTATGAAAGAAAGAGGTGTGAAAAAAAAAACAAATGTCACTGTATAGTTTTGGTTAGTAGTGAAATTTAAGTTCATGGTTGATTAGTTCAAAAAAGAAAAAAGAAAAAAAATAGGTTTTGATGAAAAATCAAGAAATACTGAAATCTCTTTAATATGTTGAAGGATGCATTGTTTTCATGATTAGTTGAGTAATTATTGTACTCCACTTGTTCCTCCATCCTCAAACAAAATTAATAATCATGTTCATCTCTTGTATTTTTCTCAAATCATTTGCAATCCAAAAAGACCTTTTGATTCATGTATAAGCTTTGATTAGTAGTAAAGAATTGGTAAGCAAACAAGCCTATGGTAGAGCACGTTCATAAAAAGAATTTGAGCTAAACATTTGCTTGAAAGAGTGAGCGATTTTTCTATGAGAGTCTACAAATTTATTCTACTGTATTTTGAATGAAATTGCTCCCTAATTCATTATTGAGATACCAAGAAAAGTGATTCATGATGTATTATGGCGCTTGAAAATGTTATTGGTATTTGTTTCTCATAGTATTATAATCCTGGACACCATTGAAATTGGTTTTTTTTTTTATTTTGGTAGATCGTCTGAAAATCCTCACGAGACAACACTCGTCCACTAGGGATCACCTAGGGGTTTAACGGCTTATTGCATAGGCTAAATGCAATAGTGATTCCTACGAAAGTGAGTTGTAATTTACTTTTATTTATTTTTCTAGAGGACGAACAAAAGTTAAGTGTGGGGGAATTGATCGGGATCATTTTTACATAAATTTAACCATCTTTTACTTAGCATTTTTTTATGAAAAATATGTTGAACATGGTTATTTTTACATCTCGGGATCAAATTGTTGAAATCGTTGAGTCACAAAACAACCAAGCCTATTTGGAACAGTGTAGCAGCCCAACACAACAATCAATCCAACAGCCCACTTGTTCCAATCCAACACTATTTGGAGGCCCAAATTAAGATGAAGGCCTAACCCAAAATGGATTGGAGGTCCAACATGTCACCATTTCCTTTCCAGAAGGCTACACGTAATCACGCCCGCCGCCAATTACGCCCCTCGCCAATCAAACTCCATTTGGCTACCAATGCACGTACAGTCCATCAACAAATATTGAAGAAAATTATGCACGGTCAACAAATAAGGAATCACGCCAAATCAGTCCAGCAAATCGGCACACCAAATCAAGCCAAAACGTGAAAAGCTTCCACAAAATCATGCACATTCTTCCTCATATTTACCATGAACTTCATCTATAAAAGAGAGAAACCAAACAACGATTTGGAAGAGAGGAAAATACACATAGCATTACACTGTAAATCAGAGAAAAACCATCACGAAATCATAACAAAAGTGAGCCACCACGCCACCATCCACCATAGCGACCCGCTGAGAACCACAACGGGTGACCCGTCGAGAAGCCATCGTGGCTGATCCTTCGAGAGAAGGAGACGCCAACCCATCGGGAAGGTGAGGAAGCGGCTGGAGAAGGACGGCCGAGTCCGAAAAACCGTTGGAAGGCGAGGCAACGGATGTGGCTGGGTGTTGACGAGGTGGACGGTTGTGGCTGAAAAGAAGGGACAAAGGAGTGGGGTTGTGTATAGGGAAGGAAGAAGAAAGTGGGAGAAGGAGTTAGGGTTTGTGAGAAGGCTTGGGTTCCAAGCCCATTTGCCACTTCGTTCGGCCCAACAGCTTCATTCGATCCAACTCAAACCCCAACTCAAAACCCAACTCAAATTGATGTACTTTTTTCTTAAAATTCATGATGGTTGGTTCATTAAATCTTATGTTTTGTTCTCCAAACATTAGAATCATGAATTAAATTTTATAAGGCTAAGGTGAAGGTTTGCTAAATTCATAAATATGCATTATTATTAAGATATGATTGATATGACTCATGATTAAGTGATTATTATGCTCTTAATGCTTTCATAAGATTGATCACCTTTTGAATGATATGTGTCGTACAATTGAGACCGAAAGGAGATATTGTATGAATGCTCAAGTTGATATAGAAATATATATAACTTGATACATGCAGCAGTTATAGGCATAGATGTCATATTCCTATGTTGAAAACTAAAGGATTTCACAAAACTTAATGCATTAGCGTTTTTCTAAATTCATAGTAGAAATAATATGGGTTGTTAAATAATAATAGCGTTAATATTGCTAGAGAGAGAATATTAATGGTTTATGGAAATCCGGTTGTTACATGAGAACATAAGTCATAACCACAATAATATTACATTGAAATAAATTTGCAAACCTAAGTCTTAGCCACTTCTTACTCATTTTATTTAATCTGTATTAATTAGACAATCACCAATTATTTCATTGTCTCGATACAGCAATGATAACATAATTTCGGTACTTGTTTACACAATCCCTGTGGGTTGGACAATCCGGTATTTATTTATCAATTATTATGCGATCAGTACACTTGCTGTTTTACCAGTTGAAAATTACATTGGCCATCCCCCAGATCACACAAAGAGATCTCATGAACTCCAAGTTGACTTCCTTATTATCAAAAGTCTTCCCTAAAGTTTTGAGATTATTGATGAGTACATTGAACCTCTCATAGAAGCTGGTCAAGTTCTCATCTAATCTCATTGAAACCCAATCTTACTACTACATCAGGACATCCTTCTTGTTCTCCCTGATTTTATTTGTCTCATGCTTCTTTTGCAGTGGTTATATGAACCACTATTTCAAACATATCATCATCAAGAGTTTTAAATATTTGATTTCTTTCCCTTCCGTCCACCAGCACTGATCCCAATCCTTTTTTGTCTAGAGGGATTTGGGCTTGTCCATTTTATTGTTTGCATCAATTGGATCTGGCATCTTTGGCATGTATGGTCCATCAGTAATGATGTCATGTATTCTTTCATCAATTGAATTCATATGTGCAAGCATCCTTAGCTTCCAGTGATCCTTGCACAGATCCTTCACTCGACTCTGCTGCAGCTTCTATTCTTTAATGTAGACTAGTGAACCTTCTTCTTCCTGCTATTCAATTCAAATCACTTGAATAGTTTTGAATTTGGATTGTTTTTGAACACTTGTACGTTCAATCTCTTATTCAACAGCCCTCACAACAACACTATCCTTTGAGCTCTTTGATCCCCTTTTATAAGGTGAGGGAATGAACGTGTGAATTTTTTGTTTTGTTGGCTCTTCGAGACAAAAGCACTCATGGGAATGGTGCGTATTCCCATGTTCTTTCTAGTCTCGTTTGGTTTCGAGAGCTTTCCCTCCTCGTCCCTCACTCATCTTTTGAAAGCCGTTATCTTGGATTGTATAGCTGGTCACATGTGAACCTTCACTGATGCTGACAGCTCACCTTTTTCAGATTCTCGTACTATCACTCTAAACCTCAAATCTTAGATTTGATTGATTCTCAGACTTCTACCCTAACCTTAGCAACCATCTCTGCTGCACTCCAGATACCTACCTAATTTTTAGCCTAAGCACACTATAGGGTTCGAGTTACAACCTAGAGGGGGGTGAATAGGTTGTTAGACGACTTTATTGATCTTTTTGTGCGGAATAACAACTTCGTGAAGACCAGTGCGTATGCAGACTACAGATGAGGTCATCTCATCTGTAGTCAGGTAGTCTACAGATGAGGTTATCTCATATGCATTTTGAGATTTATGACTCGTTGAGTCTTTATCTCTATTTTGGCTGTAGTATCTTATCTGATGCAATTCTAATATCAGTGTAATGAAAGTAGTAAATTGACACAGTGTTTATACTGGTTTAGACACTCGATATCAATTGATAATCGAGAGCTTAGCCCAGTCTTCCCTTGGTGACCAGTGTAGTCAACCCAAGAGGGAAATATCACTATCTTCTTGTTTTTTAGCTTACAAGTAACTTCCTTTTACAAGATCTCTATCTTGTATGAAGGACAAAATACCTAGATCTTTGTACAGCTCTGAATCTTGAGCTCTACTACAAGAATTGTTCCTCTGCAGACTAGTGATACTTCTCACTGCTTTCACGACTTGGCTTTCTTGAATAATCTCTTGAATCTAATTGATTGTTTCAGCACTCTCTTGTGTTTTTCAATCTCACAACAGCAGCAATCAAGCAAGCCTTCACCGGTTCCTTTTTTGTAGGCTGAGGGAACGAACCTTTCTTGTAGACAACTCATTGTTCCTGGAAGAACACTTTTCCACTAGTGTTTGCCACCATCTCATTTCCAATGCTGGCATTCCACTATCTCTAGGTTTTGTGCCGTTGTTACTTTAACTTGAATCTTCGCTTGATTGACTTCAAACCTCTGACCCTATACTGGCAATCATCTCTACTGCAATCCAGTCTACTGCAACATCTTGTCTACTCATAGTCTCTGCTGTAATCCTTGTCTGCATACAGTCTGATTTAGTTTATGCCTTGCCATGTTGGTCCTCGTGTGCAAGCTCAGTCCTTTTTCGTGAAGCCTTCAGGTTCTTTTGTTGCTTGTTAATATACTAGTTGTTCATCCAAATTCCTTGTAGTAGTCTGCATCTGGTAGTCTGCACTATGCCTCTGCATCTGCAACCATCTGCACTCTTGCATCTAACCTAGACTGCAACTACCTACTTGACTTCTACCTTAAATAATCTAATTATATTACAATTAATACATTTAAGTTTTGTTATATCAATTTCTATACAAATGGAGGGATTGCACATTCCTATCACACACTAACAACATCATGGCTAATATTTCGAAATTTTGTTCATCAATTTTGTATACAACTGGAAGGATTGCACATTCCTATTAGTCTCATAATCATGTTTTGCTGCATGCTTTGATTATGATGGTTATTGTTCCTAGGTCATCAAGGATGTTACAAATGGGTTGGATATGACTATGATGGAGTTGATGATTCGCTGTGCAAAGATCAACCTGTCAGTGTTGATGTTGAAGCACATGGTCTATGTTGGAGACCATAGAAACCATGCTCTGCACTATGGGATATGCACTGTCCTAGGTGATGACTCCTCAAGGCGTACCAACCGACGGTGCGTAATCCCTGTGGCTCAAGCTTAGACTCTGGAAGTCGAAGTCCACATCAATGCTAGATGATCAATCAAACGAGGCATTATGTTCAACCACCAACACACAACCATAAACAATAAACGATAAAAATAAATCAAAGCATGAAAAAAAATTATAACACATTCAAACTACACCACGATCCTAATGAAAGGTTTAATTCATGATTCAGAGACACAGACAATACATCAAACATCTTATATGCATACAACCATCATCAAATATAAATCACAAACACAAAGAAGAAAGGGTAAACCAAGATGACCCTATCCTCTCTAGACTCTGATCATCGATGGTATTACATCTCTCCACGGAACTTGATTCCTCTTTTTTTTTTAATGACTTTCCTTCAATTTAGAGTGGAATAATGATAGGAAAAGCCTCAAACCTAGCACCAAACACCCAAACACTTAACCCCTCTACCCAAGATAATCCAAAAGTGGAAAAAATAAGGTGTTTTATGTGTGGTCAAGGGGGGAGATCCACCGTGGCCCTACAACGCCCCTACGGCACATGTGGCTGTCTGGTGGTGGTCCACTGGGCTGTCTCGTCGTGGTCCATTTTATTTCGGACTAGCTAGAAATCCTATGCACGCTCTTTTATGCCTCTTTGACTTCCGTTTTCTATGTTCATGGTCTTTTTTTTCCCCTTATAAATACAAATATGTAAATATATAGTCATCTCAACAAAAATAATTTAGCACAATTTAGATACATAATTCATCTCTAAATGCATAAAAAATCGAGAAAAAAAGATAAAACATGCATTTTTATGCTCTAATCAAATAACAAACTGCATAACACTAACAAAAATATATGAGACTACGGATCAAACGGACACCACCGTTTCCTCCTTTTGTGAGAACCAAGTGGTATACATGAAAAGACAGCAAGTGAGGTGCTAGAAAGAGAATAAGAGGAGAGTAAAGAAAAGGCCCACCGTTCCGTCATTAAATTTATTTGAGAATGAAAATACACAAACAAAAGGTCAACATTGAGCAATAGCTTTTTCATAGAGCTGAGAGGCCCATTACCTGATAAGTGAAAAGGCATCGTTCCTTACCTCTTTGAACGGTGGCTACTATTTGAGTATTATTCTCATATTATTCCCTTCGTCACAAAAAAAAATATAATTTTACATCATCAATGCACAATTCAACACGTATTTTGAGGAGTTTATTATTCGTCTTAACGATTTAAGAAAACTACGTCATTGGTTCAGGGTTGAAATACATAACTTTATTATCATTAATATTTTCATGATAATTTTGTATAAAACGATATTTGATCGTTACGTGTATAATTCGTAACTTAAATAACTGTATCGTTAACCTAATACAACGTTGTGTTTTTAATGTATCGGAGGTAGTATATATTACTCCATCCGTCCCAATTAAGTGCAACTGTTTGACATGACACGCGCGTCGATTCAAAATCTAATAGAGGTATAACGATGATTAAACGTAATTTTTTTTTTGTAAATTTATCGTTCAATATCAATAATTGTGTAACTTACGTATTTTAATCTAATATATTTTATAGGATGATCAGACATGATTTGATCTGAAAATCAGACTTGTATTTATATATCTATAATAATATAAAATACGTATATGTTGCAATTAAATTGAGACGAAGGAAATACAACCTATAAATTATATTAAAATTAACCCAAATGTACCCATTTGTCACCACAAAAGGATTATTGACCCTGTATTTATACATATATATAATATAAAATACGTATATATTATAATTAAATTAAGATTAAAAAAAAAGAGTCGGTGGCGTTGTATAGGGACGTGGCGAGGTCGGGGTGTCAGGGTTTTGATATCTTTAGTTACTTGTATCTGATCAAAGGATATGATGGGATGAATGGATTTGAGGTTGACCGGTGTATTTTTCAACTGGTAAACAGCAAGTGCACTGGTCGCGTAATAATTGGTAAATAAATACCGGATTGCCGAACCTACAGAGATTGTGTAAACAAATACTGAAAATTATGATATTCTTACTTTATCTAGACAATGAAATATTTGGTGATTATCTAATTAATATCGTTTTAATAAAAATGAGTGAAAAGTGGCTAAGGTTTAGGTTGTAAACTTATATCAATGTAATATTATTATGATTGTGATTTATATTCTCATGTAACAACAGGATTTCCTGAAACCATTAATATTTTCTCTCGAATAATATTAACACTATTATTGTTTAAAAACCCATATTCTTTCTAATATAAATTTAGGAGAACGCTAATGCATTATATTTGATGAAATCCTTTTAGCTTTCAATATAGGAATGCGACATCTATGTCTATTACTGTTGCATGTATCAAATTATATATTTCTATATCAATTTAATCCACGGTGATTATTAATTGAGCATTCGTATAATATCTCATCTCGGTCTTAATTATATGTCACATATCATTCAAAAGGTGATCAATTTAATGAAAGCATTAAGAGCATAATAATCACTTAATCATTAGCTATATTAATCACAACCTAATAATAATATATATTTATAAATTTAACAAACCTTTACCTTAGCCTTATAATATTTAGTTCATGATTTCAATATTTGAAGAATAAAACATACATTCAATGAACTAAATTTAAAGTAAATAAGTTTAAGAAAAATGAACCGAAATTGAGCTTTTGGGCCGAAATCAGTTTTTCTTTCTCTTGCAACTCCCTGGTGCCAGCATATGCTTTCACTTTGTCCAAGAGTTGTTATTTTGCTGGAAAAACGGCATGCCTCCGTCAAAATTTGAGTACTGAAAGGATAAGGAACCTTGGAAACCAACATAGGAATTAGAAATATGCATTCTGATACAGTAATCGACATTGTTGGCTCTAATTGCAAATATGAAATCATGGACCATGCATCATAAAGCGCATATGAGACTGTAATCCAACATTGGGCCATGAAAGTTGTACAAGGTTCAGTGTTTGATAGCTCTTAGACTTCTCAAATATATTCACGCATTGCATTCATGCTTACAAAAGTGTCTATCATGTTCAAGGCGTCATTTTTTTTGAATACTCTCTCTCCTGGTTGTCCAAAGCTCTTAACATGCTATATGTAAATAGTGTGATAACTATTCGGCACACCATCATCCATAAAAGCTATTGAAATTCGCAAAATGATTTTAAAGGAAAAGCATTGTCCTTATTTTCTCATAAAACCACCATGATTAATATATTTTTTTCATCATAAATGTTGAGTAAAATATGGTTAAATTAACGTAAAAATGATCCCGATCAGAGGTTCACGGGATGGTTATATATTTATACATATATAATAATATAAAACACGTATATATATATATATTGTAATTAAATTAAAACGAAAAAAAACACAAATCTATAAATTATATTAAAATCAATCCAAACGTACCCATTTGTTCTAACATGACAAAGGATTAAATGCCCTAGTTAAGGATAAGGGAAATTTTCCATCCGAATTCCATCGCGTGATCTAAGTGATGATAAATAACGAACCAAATAGGATTCCCTTCTCAGATCACGGACGCCACCTGCGATTCCTCTCTCCTACTCGGTCACCGGTGTCCCGAATCTCCATTCAGGTAACCTCTAACCCTCGATTTCATTTTCTCTCCTCGAAATCGCACGCGGCGATCCTTCTGTTCCTATTACTCCTGATTTCGCGATGCGATTGATTCTCCGATTATGCGATCTCCGTTTCTTGTACTTGTTTTCCGTTATTGTTGCCGATGCGATTCTCCAAGGACTACTTTGATTGGTGTGCATGGTAGGGTTTTTTGGTTCTCATTTTCGGGGACTTTTTCATCGATGTTCTTGATTTGAACTCGGTTTAGAAAATGGAAGAGATGATATGGTCATTTTGGGTTCATTTGGTGAACCTTTAGCCCCTTTTGATGTGTTTAGTTAGGGTTAATTTGGTGCCGGTGTGAGGCTGTGTCAGATTTGTGGTTGTAGCTGATCAGTGCGTGGCAAATGAGGCGAATTGAGATATTTTCTTCGGGGTTTTCTGGTGTGGGAATGTAGATTGAGTGTTGTGTTCGATGACATTGATGATCATCCTCCTCTCTCGCATGTTTTTCATTAGTGAATTAATAGACTAGAGAATGGGAATGGATTTTGAATATTTGGTGGAGTGCATTATGAGAAAGTAGATCAACATGCAAATCAAAACAGGTGGTAAGAAGAGTGTAGATATACCTTACATGTTTTTTTTTTTTTTTTTTCGGAGATCGACTCACATTTAAAAAGTATTTCATCTTAATTTAGTAACCCTTTTTTATCTCTCTTTTTAGATATTTTCTATTGAAGTGTGATAATGTCCTAATAGGCTACTTGTTATATTTCTTAGGCTCTAAAATTTACTAGTATTCTTAATGTTTTCTTTTATCTCATTGGGATGTGTTTTTTTCATTTTTCATATTTGCTTGAATTGCGCCTATGACTTCTTATTAACTGTTCGCAAGTCGTCTTGTCTCATATTTTAGAAAAGATTTTGTTACAAAGATTTTCTTGTTAGAGTCTTGACTCTTGAAAACTCCGGCAAATCAGTGAGCCTTTTTTTTTCCTTCTTTTTTTTTTCTTTATTGAACTTATTGGTTTGTATAGGTTGCATTGTAAAACAGTAGGAAAAGTTTGCTTACTGTTGCCTTTGATCTGTACTTTATGATGTTGTCTTAGATCTATACTTCATGCTTTCATGTTCATGCCCGATTTATTGCCTGTGATTTAGTTCAAGAAATTTGCCGACTTTCATCTTATCACATTGTTAATGCCTGTCAAAATGGTGACTGAAAGAAGTAACCAAGAGTATTTCGTTTCGTTCTTTGTTGCAGTCTCACTCTTGCTTAAGACCACACGATAAAGAAATGGCAGGCAGCAGGGTAGCTCATGCCACTTTGAAAGGGCCTAGTGTTGTCAAAGAATTCGGCATTGGGATCACACTTGGGTTAGCAGCTGGGTTGCTATGGAAGATGCATCACTGGAATGAGCAGAGAAGGGTGAGGGCATTCTATGACATGCTGGAGAAAGGCGGAATTAGTGTTGTGGCAGAAGAAGCATAGAATCTTGTGTGCCCATTTGGTTCCGACATTGTTGTCTTCTTGTTTTGCTTCGAGAATAAGTTGATGTTTTGTCTTGACTCTTAATATGGCTGCAAGGCATCTTTGTAATGAGAGCTGTGACTTGGTATCAGTTTGCCCGTTTTATCTCCTGCTATTCTATTGTTAAAGACATACTTGCCGATGTAGCCACTCTCTGTGTCTCGCTAATATTGTTCACTTTCACATGCCTGTTTTGTTCCTTTTCTTGTATTCTTAATTTGTTTGTTCGAGTGACTATTATGGTTTGTGAGCTGCTAGTAGTTGCTGCAAACTTACAACTAGCTTTTCCTGGGAACCTTTCGGAAATGTCGGGTATTTCAATCTGGGAATTGATTAGTCTTTTTAAATATTTATATATATATATAGGGGTTGAAGGGATAAAGGCTCTTTAGTTAATTGGTTAAAGGAATCAATTTTAATTATTGATTAAAAAAAAAGGTTCAATCCTTATCATTCAATTTTTACTAGGTCAAAGAAAATAAAGGTAATTGAGAAAATCAATAACCAAGATTGATTTTCTTTATCTAATTAACTATAGGGCCTTTAATCCTTTTTTATCCATATATACATATATAACTTGTGGGGGCTGCAGTGCACTTCACCCTCTATTTTCCGTCAACTACCAACTTATCTAATGTGCACAGAAGAAAAATTCATAAGAAAAAGTGCAATACACATTACACAAAATGGCAGTTCACGGAAAGTCGAATGCAAGGGTTCTTTAGACTAATATTTTACAAACTCTGCCTCAAGTTCTCTTTGACTTTTGCCAGCTCCTCTCGAAGTCTTTGATATTTCATCCTCGAGTAGCTTGTAAGCTTCTTGAAGCTGCAACACTTGATTCCTAACAGGATCCATTCCCTAAATAACAAATATAGTTAAATAGATATAATATAGATAGTAATGCAAGGAAAATAACGCAAAGTGTGGAATTCGTATATGAAGTTTACACTACTCTAAAATATACTAAGAAACACACACTTAAATGGAAATAACATGGATTATCTCTGAAGCAGCTCTTAGTTTTACGTCTTTAGTTAGACGAATATTCTCAAGTATTGTTCAACACCAAGGAGACCAAGTTTTCCTTTCCTACCTCGGCATAGGTCTTTAATCTCTGATCGTTCACCTTGAATTTCCTTTGTGCGTCTTCAATTTCAACTGCTCCATGTGAAAAAACATGAGTAACGATAAAAGGGTCAGACCAACGTCATCTCAATTTGCTAGGGAAAAATCTCAAACGGGAATTGAATGGAAAAATGCTATCCACAATAGAAAAATCCCTGTGCAAAATTCTCGTCATGCCAAAGCTTTGTTCATTATTTATATATTTTTACATTCTCATAAGTATCGTGACAAAATTCGTCCAATTCATTCAATTGGAGTAGATGGTTCCCTTTTGTATTTTTCAAATCGAAGTTAAGATATTTGGTTGCCCAATATACACAATGTTCCAACTCTAAAGGAAGATGACATGCCTTACCAAACACTAGTTTATATGGCGAAGTGCTTATTGGTGTTTTGTAAGCTGCATATATGCCCACAACACATCGTCCAAATTTATGGCCTAATCTTTGTGGGCATAATTAACCGTTTTCTTCAAAATTTGTTTCAATTCTTGATTAGATACTTCGACTTGATCAGAAGTTTCGGGATGATAAGGTGTGGCAACCTTATGTTTCTCCCATACTTGGAAAGCAACACATCTAACCATTTATTGCAGAAATATGTCCCTCAATTGCTTATAATGTGTGCAGAGTCCCGAACCTAGTCAAAATGTTTTTTTTTTCCTCATGAATTTGAGTACCACCTTGGAATCATTTTTCGGGAAAGCGATAGCCTTAATCCATTTTGATAAATAATCCAGAGCAACAAGGATGTAATGATTTTCACAAGTCATAGAAAAAAGACCCATTAAATCTATACCTCAAACATCGAAAAGATCGACTTCAAGCATATAACTTTAGGGCATTTCATGTCTCTTAGAGATTGCTCTTATCCTTTGACATTTGTCACAAAGAGAGACATATGTGAATGCTTCTTTATACAAGGATGACCAATAAAATCCACTTTGTAAAAGTTTAATTGTCGTTTTATTATCGTCGAAGTGACCACCATAATCCAATGAATGACAATGGTATAAAATATCTTTCATTTCCTCTTTAGGGACACATCAATGAAGAACCCTATCAGGAAAACTCCTATATAGATAAGGTTTATCCCACAAAAAATATTTTTTTTCAAAGAAAAATTTCTTTCTTTGCCGGTAGGATTATTCTAGCGATAATGCATCACTAACCAAGCAGTTAGCATGGTCCGCGAACCAAGATAACTTTTTATCAGAAACAATAAATAGTTGCTTGTCTGGGAATTACTCTTCAATTGGTGTCTCATCATTCATGTTCAAATCCCCATGCCCAAGACGAGATAAATGATTTACAACCATGTTCTTCGTTCCCTTTCAATCACGGATTTCAAAATTAAATTCATGCAATAGAAAAACCCACTTTATCAATCGGGGTTTGCTTCTTTCTTTGCAACTAGCTATTTTATGGTTCAAGTTGTCAGTATAGACCACAATTTTACTTCCTATCAAATATGAGCGAAACTTGCAAAAGCAAAGAAAATGGTTAATAACTCTTTCTCTGTCGTTGCATAATTTATTTCATCAGTTTTCAAGGTAAAACTCGCATAACAAATAGTATGAAACACATTATTAATGCGTTGCCCTAGCACAACTCCAACTCTATAATCGCTCGCATCGCACATTAGTTCAAACGGTAAATCCCATGATGGTACGGTAACTACAGATGTGGTTTTGAGATCGTTTTTCGAAATGCTCTAATGCTTTCATGAATTCATCATAAAAATGGAAGGATGCATCTTTTTTTAACAAGCAATACAATGGTTTTGACATTTATGAGAAGTCTTTAATAAAACTTCTCTAAAAATCAACATGATCATGAAAACTTTGAACTCCTTTGATTAAGGATGGAGGTAGTAACTTTTCTATTACTTCCACTTCCAAACCTTCTGTAGAGACCTTATAACCAAGGAATCTTGTACCATGAAATGGCACTTCCAAAGGCGGATTTACAACGGGGTTTGTGGGGCCAATAGCCCCTATTGCGTTAGACTGCTATTTCATTAGATATGGGCGGACTTTAACTTTTGGGGCCATAAGTTGCACAAATATCAAACGCATCACTTTTTCACAAAGAGATAGAAGTGTAGGGTTTGTTATTTTTTGATTTCCACAAATAACAAAAAGGAGAGTGAAACAAGTGGTCCATGTCCCTTCTAAGAGTTGCACAGCCGCACAGGGGAAAAAAGGGAAAATTTGCACACACATAGGTTACGACATGGGAGTCAACCACATCGTGGAAGAAAGGGAACTAAAATCTCAGGTATTACAAATAACAATTTGTTTGATTTTCAAATGGATCAATTTGATTTCTAATCGATTTTGATTGTTAAATGAGTTCTACTCATTCGATGTTGATCTTGTATTTGTTTTTTAGCCTCATTGTGTGATGTATAGTTTTAGGTATGGAAAGATATTTCAAAAGACTTAGGCGTGATGTACCAACCAAACAAGGATCTCAAACTCCACAAGATCAAGTTGAACATTGCAATGAGGAGGTTCAACAATCTGTTGAGGTTGAAAACCCTATCGACGACATTCTATCACATGATGAGCTTATTCAACTTATTGAGTTTCAAAAACTTAATGAGGATGAGCTTTCTATTGTTGGAGATTCGAGAAATAGAAAGGAATTCAAATCCATAACGAGTGATCTTAAAACATGAGAAAATCTATGTAGAGTATAGTTACAGAGCGGTCGGGTCCTACGCAACCAAAGTAAATTGAATTTCCTTGCACATTGATTAGGAAACAAATGAGAAGGTTTTTTGTTGATTGGTATCAGGGAAATAAGCATATGGTAGGAATACCATGTTTCAAAAGATGCAGTGTACTGCTTGGTTTGTTGTCTATTTGGTTGTGACTTTTAAGATGACAAAGCAAAGGTTTAGAAATTGGGAAAAGAAAGATAGGTTAAAGGCACATATTGGGTTAAAGCCTTTTAGTAAACACAAAAAGTGTGCAAAAGTCGCTTTGAATTTATTGAATGCAAAACAACATATAGATGTCACCTTTTCCAATCTGTTTGAGCAACAGTTAATTGATTACAAGATCAGATTGACGACATGCTTATGATGTACTCATTTTCTTATGCGTCAAGGTTTGACCTTTTCGTGGTCATGATGAACCTAAGATTTCTTCCAACAGGGGTTTTTTCTTGAGCTTCTGAAGTTTTATTTTTGGCCAAATGAAGAAATGAGAAGAGTAATTTTAGAGATTTCTCTAGAGAATCATAAAATTGTTGCAACTAGCATTCAAAGAGATATTGTGAATGCTTGTGGTTCTTTGACTATTAAAGTCATTACGAATGATATTGGGGAGGACTTTTTTGCATTAATGAATGATGAAGCTAGTGATGCATCAATCAAGGAGGAAATGGCTAATGCAATATGTTATGTGAGCAAGAAAGGTGTTGTTCTTGTATGTTTTGTTGGTGTAGTCCATGTTTCTCATACTAGTGCTTGATCGTTAAAAGCGTCCATTGATTCATTTATGAGCTTACATGGATTGAGCTTGTTGCGTTGTCGGGGACAAGGTTATGATGGCGCTACTAATATGCATGAAAAGTTCAATGGTTTGAAAACCTTAATCTTAACAGAGCATAAATCTTCAAACTATATTGATTCAACTGCAATTGGCGTTGATAGCAGTCTCAAACAAGCATGAAAACCTAGTCATTCTTTGATAATCTGAGCAGATTCTGTAATCCTGTTGGGGTTGCTTGGAAACACAAAGGCATGCTTCGGGTGGCAGAACATGATAGAATAATCTGCCAGATTGACTGTGATGAAATTGAGATAAGGCAGGCTCTAAATCAAGAAAGAGCATTGAACCGAACATGTAATACATGTTGGGGTTCCCATTTTGCTATAGTTACGAGCTTGATTTCTTTGTTTTCTTGTGTTATTGACCTATGTGAAAAGATATATGTGGACACCGAATTCAATGCAAGCCGGACTGATGCAAAAATTTTATTGGGAAAGCTATACATTTTAGAATTCTTGTTCATATTGTTCCTTATGAAGCATCTTTTGGGAATCACAAATGAACTATCACAAGCACTATAGAGGAAGGATCAAGACCTAGTGAATGCTCTTACTCTTGTTAACATTGCGAAGTTGCGGCTGCAAGGTATGAAAGATGCTGGCTTTGATGATTTATTGAAAGAAGTATGTGACTTTTTTTTGGAAATATGAGATAGAAGTTCCACACATGGAAGACAACTGTTTTCAGATTTGAAGATCAAGACGTCGAGCGGCATCATTCACTAACTATCACTATTACAAGATTGAACTCTTTTGTGCAGTGATTGATTCTCAGATGATTGAGTTGAATGGCCGTTTAACAATGTCAATTCATAGTTGATGAGGTGTATTTCTTTGACCTAAGAAATTCTTTCTTTGTTTTCGATAAGAACAAGTTGATTGAGTTGAGTGCATTCCACCCTTTGGAGTTTGATCAAGAAAGTGACATAGGGGTTCTTGATAAAGAGCTTAATAATTTTTATTCTGGATATGAGATCCAATCCTGATTTCATTGATTTGAAAAGACTTGTGGACCTCGCTCAAAAGATGGTTTAGAAAGGTAAGTACATCAGCTATCCATTGGTTTATATGTTGGTGAAATTAGTATTGATCTTTCCAGTTGCAACCGCTATAGTTGAAAGAGCATTTTCTAAGATGAATATTATGAAGACCATATTAAGTAACCGGATAGGGGATGACCTTTTAAATGCATGTATGGTGCTTATATTGAGAGAAAGATATTTGACACAATTGCAGATGACACCATCATCAAGTACTACTAGAATATGAAGCTATAAAGAATAAATTTGAGTTGTAGTTTGTTTTGGTTTTGGTTGTATGAATCTATCTTATATATTAGCTTTGATGTCATGTAATTTTTCTCTTGTGCTTTCTTTTGTGAATCGAATATCAAACTTGTTTACATTAATATTTCATGCTTCAGTTTTTTATTACAGTCATTAACTGTTTGCCCCCATATAAGAAAAATCTTGGATCCGTCACTGGACACTTCTCCCAGTTTAGGACAAGGTTTGTCTCCTCGCCTCTTTTAAGAATGAGTCTCAGATGCTTTTAAGAAGAGTAAAAATAACCTCTCAAGATCGAGAAGTCATCCATAAAAACTTCAATATATTTTTCCACCTTGTCGGAAAATATTGTTATCATACACCGTTGAAAGGTAGCTGGGGCATTGCAAAGACCAAAAGGCATTCTTCTATAAGCAAATGTCTAATAGGGACAAGTGAAACTCATTTTCTCCTGGTCTTCCTATGCTATACAAATTTGATTGTACCCTAAATAACCATCAAGAAAACAATAATAGGAATACGCTGAAAGTCTATCAAGCATTTGATCGACAAAAGGAAGGGGAAAATGATCCTTCCTTGTTGTTCTGTTTAATTTACGTTTGTCAATGCACACTCTCCAACCAATCACAGTTCTTGTTGGGATTAGCTCATTATTTTCAATGGCAACAATTGTGATTCCTCCTTTTTTGGGTACGATCTGAACCGAACTCACCCATGCACTATCAAAAATTGGATATATGATACCCGTATCAAGTAACTTGACAACTTCTTTTCTTACCACCTCCTTCATGTTGGGATTAAGCCGGCATTGATGTTCAATAGATGGTTTATGGTCATCCTCTATTAGAATATGGTGCGTACAGTAAGATGGATTAATTCCCTTGATATCAAAAAATTGTCCAACCAAATACACTTTTGTGGTCCCGTAAAATAGAAAGGACACGTTCTTCTGGTTCAGGCTCAAGATTTGATGCAATTACAATTGGTAGTGTTGATAAATCTCCTAAAAACACATACATGAGATGTTTAGGGAGTTGTTTAAGTTTTAAGGGAGTACTCATTGTAGGTTACTCACCTATATTTGTTTCTTTTTGGTTGAGCTCATCCTTAATATCCTTATTCATCTCAGATGGATCATTTTCAACACACTCCTCTAAGTTAGGATCCTCAAAAGGAAAAAGACCAAGAGGATTAGTCCTCATGTTTTCATGCATCACACTTGCAATGAAATTATTAATGACCTTAAATTTATGAACTGACTCAATTTCATTAGGATATCGCATAACTTTGAAGACACCAACGTTATTTCATCATCTTGGATCCTAAGATTGAGTTGGCCTTCTTGAACATCGGTACAAGCTCTTCCTATTGCTAGAAATGGTCGTCCTAAAATGATTGGAATGTCCACATATTTTTTCATATCAAGGACTATAAAAGTCACAAAAAATATGAACTTATCTACTTTCATTAAAACATCCTCAATCGTACCTCGTGGATATTTGACACAGCGTATGGATTTCATGACTTTCACTTGTCATGGATTTCAATCATGAACTAATACTTTTATCTCATGTGCTATAATGATAGGTGTCTGTAATTAAACTCGACAAAAAGAGAGTTGCCGATAAAAACTATTGGTTACCATAAAGCATGTCATAACCAAACTAACATAATTACTCTATGTCCAAACGAGAATATAACATAGACTAAATATGTTGCATTATGAATATTCCTCTAACACCTTACAATACTGACATAAAACATCATTTTCATGTGATCATAGGTTAACCAAAAGGGAATGACATTAATCTAACCAAAAGGGAATGACATTAATCTATGAACTTGCTACAAATATCGACCAAAAAAGAATGGCTTGACTGCATACATATTTTCCTAGCATAATTAGATGGCCAATCCAACTACGATAGACAAGTAATTTATAATAAAATCAACACATGAAATGATACCATGAGTTTTGAACATGAGATTATTGAATCAGAAATCACATCTCATAAAATCCATGAACAAAATTAAATTACTAAGCCATACTCAAAGATTTACGCTATAACCGTCATAATGAGAAATGAACAAAATGTTAAACCCTAGACCAACAGAGATTGGTCTAGACAACGGTCGATGATCATCCTTCGATGGTGGAACATAGCGTAATGTATATCTCAAACTTTCTTGATGTAGCTCTCGATGTTGACTGTGGAATTCGTCGTGCCGGATTAGATTGGAGGTTCTTTCCTCTGGGAAAACCGATAAAAAGCTCTTTGGAAAATGATATTTTGTTGTGGGTATTTATAGGAAAATGAAAAATAACTAATTTCTCCCATAATAGCGAAGATAAGCATTACAGATCTGTGGTCAGGTACGGCCTGTGCCTAACAAAAACATCCAGCACGGGCCGTACAAAAGATCACAAAAATAGCCGATTTTCAAACTCACATAACTTTTGCAGTTTAGCTCTATTTTTGCTCCAGTTTGTTTTTTTTTTTTTCTCTCCAAGCACTTCAAAATCTTCTTGAAAACTCCAAAATATTCATTACACCAAAAAGCTTTGATTTCTTCAACTCTGCAATGAAAACAAGAAATACGATAGTATCATCGGTCCAAATAGTAAAAAGAACTCAAACAACACAAATAACAATAAAACTTCACATAAACAAGGAACTTTAACTAAAAAAATTATGCGTGTTTGCATACACATCAAATCAAATGTCTCTTCATGAGACTTACTAATTAGAGATCCTCCTACCGTAGCATCTAAAAGAATACGAGCAGATTTATTAAGACCATTGTAAAAGGTTTGAAGTTGCATCCACTCCTGTATTCCACGGTGCGAGCATTTTCTTAATAACTCTTTATATCACACCCAAGATTCATAGAGCGATTCAGAATCATTTTATGAAAAAGTAGCTATTTCATTTCTTATTTGCGTGGGCTTAGCCGGTGGAAAGAACTTACCCAAAAAATTTTGAGCTAAATGTTTCCACGCGGTAACCGACCCTACGGGTAATGTATGAAGCCAAATCTTCGCATTGTTTCTTAATGAGAATGTAAATAACCTTAGAGGAATAACTTCATCAAACATACCATTCACCTCTAAAGTTTCACATATTTCAAGAAAGGATGAGCTATGTAAATTGGGATCTTCATTAGGCAATCCACAAATTGGTTACCCCTGAACCATTTGAATGACTCCCAGCTTAATTTCAAAGTTGTTTGCTACAATGGTTGGGCTACGAATATTAGTGAAGTTCCTCAAGGCTTTGGAAGTGCATAGTCAAGAAGAGCTTTTTGTTGAACCACAACCTCATTTCGAGGATATTGTTCAATATTTTCCATTAGTGTAATAGAAAGACTAACTTTAACTTGCTTTTCTTTTCTTATTTATGACACGTTCTTTCTGATTCTGGATCGAAAGGAAGCAATTGGTGCTATGAGTCCTTCTCATATATTGATGAAAAATACATTATAGAATTAAAAAAATGACTCAACTATAACTAAGAGTTTTGGCTCTAATGTTGGTTGCTTTTATGTCCCCGGCAATGGTGCCAAAAACTTGAACGATACCAAATTAATCGTTGTTTGGATGGATAACGCAAGTGCACATGTCATTCATGAATAGAGTGAAGAGTAAAAGAGTAACGATTCCATAAGGATAATAGAAACTAAGCACTAGAATAGACACCTCAGCTATATTTGAGTCGATCAAAATTTTGGATTTTGTTTTCCTTGCACGCACACACAAGAATGAGTTAAGATTCTTAGGATGACAAATCTTTTTATCAATTCATTAACTTCTAATGAGTTAATATTTTAGATTTATCAATTTAATTATTTTCGATCATATTATCAAATTTTCTTATATGCACCTCCGTCGAGGTTACACAAGAATCTTCTTATGTTAAAACATGTGACAATAAAGATTACACAATTTAAAATAATATGTCAATAGGCATGATGACATAAAAAGCAATCAGACTAAAGTGGAATGCATTTCTCGATACCACCGTCGAAGCAATCAGGTCCAGCTGATTCCCGAGTTGACCAATGATAGGATAGATAGGTAGGAATAGCACGATAGAGCTAGGCTTCATTAGAAAGTTCTCATTTGAGAAGCGATTCTTTATTATATAACCTCGATCTGATGATAGACGACCACCATCGATCTTTGAATATCTTATATAAGATCTAACTCTAATCAGTTTGATAATGAAAAAGAAAGATCAAATTTTTTCGAGTATTAGGCAAGAAGAATATAAGCCAATTAGCAAAGTCAAGAAAACTTAGTCAACTGTACTAGACAAAAACCTTTGAAACCTACCAGAAAGGGGCGACGAAGGAGCCTTTGAGAATATTTTGAACGAATTCTTAAAACCCTTTCATGCTCATGTCACATCGAGTTACTACAGAAGAAACAATTTGAAAATCCGATCCACTTTCTCGTAATCACTTAGTTACAGCTTTCCCTCGACTAGTCTAAAGACCCTTTATTCGCTCCTCCTATTTCTTGTAGAACCTTGATCGGCCAGATGAAGAAGATTAGAGCCTACTAAAAGAAAAAGGAGTAAATGATGAAGACTAAAAAATGATTTAAGGTGGCATTGTCCATGGAGAAACCATCCCAAAGCCAAGTGACTATAGTATCTCCTACTACAGGAATAGCGCTAGCTAAGCTTGTAATTACTGTATCCATGTGTAAAACCCTGTTATGCCGTTAGTGCGCACCAAGAATAGAGGTGTCGAATCGTCTATCATGGGTGGATTATAGGGCTCTCTCAACAAGATAAGAATGGATAAAAAGTCTCTCTGCCCAATATCTACAGAACCTATCACTAAAATACCCCTAAGGGGAGATAGGTTTTGGCCAAACGGAACTTTCTGATGGGTATCCAGTCACTAATAGAAATTGGATGACTTTAAAACATGAAAGGAATTTGCAAATTATTAATCGTTGACTTAGAACAGGAAGATGAGAAAAGGCCCATATCCCAAGTACTAAAGAGCAGGATGACTACCAAATCTTCTTCAGCTATACATAATTAACATAAATATATCTATTTAATGTCAATTATGCTATTGTTGTCAATTTCTTTAGATATTAGTTTCCTTTTGATTTAACTAACACTTACATATTCTGTAATGTTTGTAAATCACAAAGTTATTTAATCATGACAACATCAAGTATAGGATTCATTCATCAATTACAAGATTTATTTTCATATGTATCAATTATATTCATGTTAGAGATAGATGAACCATTTACCAAATTTCGGATTTTACTACAAGCTATAAAAGAGTCTCTTACTTCTAAATAGACTCTCTAGATCTTCCAAGTGTTTACAAACAAGTTTTAAAAGTTGGTTTTTATTACCTTAAGGATACATGTTATCTTTTTATCCTTAACTTGAAATTATAGAACAAAGTTACTTGTCAAGATCATGAATATGTTTCAACTTATTCAACAACTCTAGATCTTGTAATATTTGACTCTTCTTGACTCATTATTAGTTAAATCACATGAAAAACTTCATCATCATCCCAAGTATAAGAGATTTAACTCATGATAAAAATGGTACAAACACAACTTGTAGAGTGAACTATACATGATTATTAGTTTCAAATATCAAGTCACTTTAAAAATAGAAAAATACACAACTTTAGAACACAATAACTTCATTAAACGTTATAACATGATAACAAAAAAGTAACTTCAAGGATGTAAAGAATTTTACAACCAAAGCAATCCAAGACGAGGAAGAAACTCAAGTGCAAAGTTGCCTCTAGCAAGACCGGCTCCTACTCGGCATGATCGAGTTTAAGTTGATGAATCCTTGAAATGGTGTGTGCAATACTTTCTCATAACCTTATCCTCTCCTCTGATTTCTTAAGAGGAGCTACAAAAATAATGGACAAAAAAAGTAGTAGAGAAAACAAAAACTAGTGAAGAGATAGAGTAGTAAGTCCCTTTTATGTTATTTCTTCTTTATTAACATATGTTGATTTGATTGCTTGTTTTTTTTTTTTCCTTGATTGCACGAATCTCCCTCCTTTAACAAGATAAAATGTCCATGTTTACACATTATTGGTGTTTCAAACCATTACAAGACTAGGGATCCTCACAATTCAAGATAATACATGACTTAGTTGATTAGAAGAAAAGTCCAAGATGATCACTTTGTTTTTCATTAATTTTAGTTTTGTAATACAACAAAATAGGAAGAACATGGCTATATTATATACCAAAATATCAAGGATACCCATCATCACAATAGTAGATCATGGTATGATACAAAAAAGGGAGAATTACCTAGGTAAAAAATCAAAACATTACTTGATATGATTTTATGGAAGTGAAAAATATCTACTATGAAAATAAGCATAATTCTTTCCATAAACCTCCGTTTGATGTGATTTAAAGTGCAATAGAAGACATTTAAAAGTTTTCAATGATATAAAGTTCATAACTTAAATCAACCGGAATTGGAAGAACCATTATTTATAAAGTGAGACTAGTAACCAGAAAATTTTGAACAACAAAATGTCACATGACTAAAAAAAGATTATTTTTAATACAAACATATATCAAACAAATGCAATAATACTCAAAAAACTAACTAAAGCAGTAAAATAACTTGAAAGGACACGAAACTTTATTTAAATACACAAAAATACACCTAAAATCAAGTATAAAATAATATAAACGAGTGATACAAATGTAACTTATCGCCCACATAATTCTATGTGGCTAGCCACAGATTCATTAAACTCAATCAGTTCAATATATAGATTTACTCTATGTGTGACTAAATCAATATAAATAAATAGTGTAAATGTAGGGATTTTTTCCCTAGTAGTCTACATGTTTACTTCAATTACGAAATAGAAGCCAATTAGTTTCCATCAGTTTCGATCATAAAATGATCGCTAATGGCATTTATCGACCAAATTGTCATTGAAATGGCGATGGTTAAAAGCCTAGTTGCATAATGGTTTTGCAACCAAACAATTGCAAATAAAAAATTGAACGATCTATAATTAGCGACTATAAAATTATGGTCACAAAAGCTAATTAGTGACCAAAGAGGGTTTCACTCGGTAAACAACGATCACTGTAGTCGCTAAAAATTATTCTTGAAGTAAGAACATTAGCGACTATGTTTTTCGGTTTAATAATTTGATACGCTAAAATTCGATAATATGGATTTAATAATTTATAGTATAAAATTGTCAAGATGTATTGTGTTGCAACTATTAAGCTGTCTTTTGCAGCATACATGTGTTTCTATATATATATAGATTTTTTGTGCTGTTGCAATAGCCAACATGACTGCTTTATACTGTATCTTGATAATTTTATAGTATAAATTGAAAACTTTATACTATAAATTATTAAATCCATATTATCAATTTTTATTTATAGATATCGTAACTTGATTCTACATAATCATTATGTTACAGCATAAATTTTTCAATGCACAATATAAAATTGGCAAGATACAGTATGCAACAATCACTACGCTGTCTATTACAGCATAAATATATTTTTCTATATATATATATATATTGATTAGGATTATGTCTTTGATGAATAAGATAATGATTTTTATTCAAATAAGATGTTATCAATAATTTATAGTTATGATATTATTAGATAAGAATAAAATACGAAAGTTATAAAGTTTAAGTTAATTTCCCCGAATTTAATTATTAATTATGATGAATAATCCCTTCTCTTTTTAAATAAGCAATAAACACATTCCAACCCTAAACTATCCATATCTTCCAAACACTAGTTTCTCTGCCTATCATCTACGCCACCAAGAGAGGAAGAGGAGACAGAGAAGATGATACCCTAACCAAATAATCAAATTATCTTCATCTACATAAATTATCTCGTGTAATTTGCTCTATTTTGGTACGTTGTCATCATGTTTATTCAACGTTGAAGAAATTAGGGTTTATTTAGGAATGACGATTCTGGTTTTCATAAATTGATCTAGTACATGAGAGTTAGTTAGGATCTTTGATTGATTTGGGAAGCAAAGCCATTGTTTGAGGCTTGATTTGAGAAAACTGTCTTTACTGGGATGTTCAAAGATATACCGAAAAATATAAATAGAGTACGAAATTTGTATATAATGAAGGTTAGGATGTTTAATTTTTTTTTTTTTTAAAAATAGGCTTTATTAATCGAACGTGTGTGCCTTGAGTTATAGGCTAAGAAAGGTTAGAAGGTTAAACTGTCTCCTGTAAAACCTGTGTTGTATTCGAAGAGTAATCTGGAACTATCTAGAAAGAATTATATAACGAGCCTTATATGGTTAGAACGGTCTCCAAGTCTCATTTACTACAAAATTAATGTAATTGGATTTGGAGCTTTTTTTTTTTTTTTATTAAAAGTTATGAGGAAAAGATTAAGGAAGTGTTAAATAGTATCATTTGGCTAAATGATGTGAATAAAATTAATTAACCGAGATAATTCAACAAGATTTAAAATATGAAACTGATATGTTTTTAGAAACTTCTGTTTGTCTAATTTCCAAGAAAATTAACCTTGTATGATTTGGATTTATATGTAAAACGTTATGAGTTAAAACAAATCGAAAGGTCAAGTTATCTTACTAGTTAAATATACTAAGTTTAAATGCAATTATCCGTTACCCCGAAATGATCAAGATATATTATAGCTCGCTCAAAAGGTCTATGAGTCTATTTTCTAATGATATAAGGAAATCAGGATTTTGATGTTTCTTTAGAAAGTTATAGTGATTTTTGTAAGAAGATTTAAACCTATTTTGTCTTTAGAAAAAGATGACGTGAAGGTTATTATGGGTTTTCATTATTTACTCAGCATAGTTATTTCA
Source organism: Drosera capensis (assembly GCA_001925005.1). Classification (NCBI taxonomy): domain Eukaryota; kingdom Viridiplantae; phylum Streptophyta; class Magnoliopsida; order Caryophyllales; family Droseraceae; genus Drosera; species Drosera capensis. Next base: position 167,173 of record LIEC01011911.1, read on the forward strand.
CTTGCTATCATCGTCGACTATTAGGATCATTGTTCACAGATTTCAGGTGAGAGTTTAGTACTTTTTCTTTCTTTGAAAACCTATTTGATGATCTTTCTTTCTATATGCTAGGCATACATGGTATCTGTTTACCGGAGTTGAAAGTAGCATGATTTTTTTTTTTTTAGATTTCTAGTTTATGTTGATCGTTCTTGTGAGCCTATATATGTTAATAGCTGCTTACTGTTATTTTTTTTAGTACGCTCTGTTTTGGTTCCCACGTGGTTAACCCTTCATGTGTCGAGTCTTTTTTTGGTCAAAAACAACTCAAGATATGTGTTGGTCGGCTAAATTCATACGTTACTCTGGCCTTCTAGGATGGAGTTTGACTCTTGCCACCAAGTGATATTTGCCACCTGAGATAAGCTAACAAGACTATGCAGGTTGTAGCCATCGTTGAGTGTAATTGTATGATTAATCATGGATATCCATTCCAATTGTGTTGTTTTAAATGAACATCGTGGTTATTTTTACATTCAAACTGAATGTAGGGTTTTAGAGCCAATATCCTGTATCTTTGTTTGATCGAGTTATTGAGTGTTTTGTTGATTTTTTATTTGACTTTTTGGGAGTATGCATTAGTTATTTGTACCTTTTATCGGAATTGATATTTCTCATGACTTTATTACATAATCCTTGTGTGACCTTTTCTTGTTACGGGAACCAACCAGCCCTGTTTCTATCTTGTTGCCACTTTCCTCTTTAATATGTAAGTCATTTGTTACCAAGTGTGTTAGATCTATCGCTCAGCTTCACAACTGATAGTTTATTATGCTTTTTAATTCTCACGAGGGGTTCACAGGATTAACTTGGACGTTTAATAGGAGACCTCATAGGACTTTCATCGTATGATTTTTTTTTTTTTTTGGATTGTCATTTGAGTTCATTGAATATAGTGATAGATCTTTAGAATAGCTCGGTTCACGTTGGGGACAAATATAATTTTATTTTATGGATTTTCATTGCTTATGTGTTTTTATAAGACTGACGTGATTTAAAGTTGATAGCATAATTCACATGCTGGTCACATTTCCTCCATTATGGTGTGTAACAAAGGTGATATTAAGGTTAGCTAGGTGATGATAAAGTAAAAGTGTACATAGGATTTTAGTTTTGTATGCATTAGATGAGGTTCAGAGCTCCCGACGATCCAATAGGTATGTCTTCTACCATGTCATAGCTTTCAATAAAGTTTTCAAGTCGTTCCCTTTTTATAATATTAGTTTTTCAAGCGTTTGTGGCTTTTACTTGTGTCGTGTTTTGATTTCATGGACAAAATCCTTTTTATAGGGGAAGAATGTAATAATCCTGGCCTAAAAACAATTATTTTTTTAGAGAAAAATACGCTAACGGTCAGCATCGTAAAAAAGAAGGAACAATTACGGTGTTTTTTGAAGCAATGGGCTCCACTTGTGTAAATGTTGTACCTCCTCCTACTTTGCTTTCTTTTTCCTTAAACGTGGACCAATGACCTTTCTTATTCTCTGTTCTCTTTATCCTTGTGTGTCATGTCCTCCACTCTCTCTACGTATTCTTTCTCCAAGTATAAAGTCACCGTGTGGTTCTCGTAAAAAACCAAACGACGTTCACTGCCTGATCTGAATACTCATACTTTTATATATGTATTTATTTTTGAATCAAACAAGACACACACACACATATGTATATATATATATATATACACACACACATATTATTAGTTTAATAGTTATATTGATTGGGATTATATCTTTGACAATTAAGATCATTATTTTTATTCAAATAAGATGTTTTCAATAAATTATAGTTATGATATTATTATTGAAGAATAAAAATATGAAAATTATAAAGTTTAAGATAATTTCTCCAAATTTAAATATTAATTATGATGAATAATCCCTTCCTTAAATAAATATACAATAAACACATACTAACCTTAAAATTTTCATATCTTCCAATTGTCAATTTCTCTCCCTAGCATCCACGCCGCCAAGAGAGGAAGAGGAGACAAAAAAGATGAAACCTTAACCTCACCTACAACACTCCAAGATTTTATGCCAATAAACTTGTGACACGTGACATTACTGTAGCTACAACATGTAGCAAGAAGATAGAAATACATGAGGTTAAGGTAAAAGAAATATAAAACTAGATATCCCATGATAAACAGGAGATTTGGATAAGATAAGTCTTCTGGGTTTTGTGATTTCTTTCGTCTCCTATAGGGTCTTTGAGTATTAGTCGTGCTTTTTGTCAGATCATTTGTTAAAATGGTACAAGAAGATAATAGAAAGCCGGTGCTTCTGATCAGATCAATTATCATATTTATTCAAAGCATTTGATAGATAGTCAGCGTCAGATCAGACAAGTATCCAATATAGACAGTCTTCTGAGGTTATTTGCTGAGATGTGTATCTATTGAAAGAAGACTCTGTAGACGCCAGGTTACAAATTTCTAAACGCAGTTGGGTTTTTAGAATGATAATATGGGGATTGATTGAAGAGAATTCCACCAGCCTTGCCTATATAAGGCACAAGTCTACAAAGAGAGAGAGGTATTGAATTTAGTAATCATTACTCAAACAAGAATCAAAAGCGCTCTCAAGTTCTCTCTCTCTCCCTCCCTCCCCCAAAAGAAACTTCAAATACTATTCAAGAATCTTTTCATCAAGAAGATCATGTCAAAGACAGTGATTGTTGTAAGTATTATTACTCTATAAATTTGTGTTTGCAGTTGATTGTGATTGATTGTGTTTGAAGGATCCTGAGGCGGTCGGGTTATTATCAGATTTGGTGAGATCTCATTATGTGTTGATGAGTGTGAAAACATGCATCATTTTCTTAGTTTTAGTTATGTCTTTTTTTCTATTTTTTTTATCTTAATTTGAGATGTTTTACTTCCTTTTATGGTTAGAGCATTGATACTATCGTACTTCTTATTTTTATTATTGGAATGTAGAGCACGGAATAATTTTGGGTCGTGAGCTGCATGGAAGGAGGGTTAAAACTGATTTTCTAAAGTTTTGGTTGATCGTGATTAAGTCAAAACGTATTCTAAAGAAGGTACACTTTTTGAGTGAGCATGGACTGTGCCTGATGCGCATGAGCTGTGCCAAATGCTTTGTGAAGTTCTCTGAGCACGGTCTATGGAGACTGGCGTTCGGGCAGTGTGCGGTGAGCACAGGACGTGCCAAATACCCACGTGCCGTATGTCCCCTGAAAACAGAACAATCTTATCTTGCTACTTTTGTGGGATTTTGGTTATTTTGTATTTTCTATATATACCCACTCTTAAAGAACAAAAGGGGATGACTTTTATCATCTTTTTTACCAGAGACAAGGCCGGGACAACAACGAGTTGGTATTCTCTTGACGTCATTAACGAGAGATTGATCTCAGACGTATTCAAGATTTTTGATATCATATTCATGTGTTGATTTATTTATAATTTCCTATTCTATGTATTTTGATTGATTGCCGTAGTACATAGTAGAAGCATGTATGCAATCAAGCTATTCTCTTTTGGTTGTTGATAGTAGCATGTTTTTAAGTTAATGTCATTCTCTGTTGGTTAACCTATAATCACATGAAAATGAACATGATATGACGATAATCTGTGTTAGGGCAATATCATAAGGTGTTGGAGAAATATTCCTAATATAATATGTTTAGTCTATGTGCCATTCTCTTTTGGACATAGAGTAAAATGTGTTAGTTTGATTATGACATACTTCATAGTAACCAATAATTTTATCGGTAACTCTCTTTCTGTCGAGTATTATTATAAACATCTATCATAAATGAACATGAAATGAAAATGATAGTCGATGATTGAATCCATAAAGAGTGAAAAGTATGATCGCCATACACTTTATCAACCCTGATAAAAGCATTCCTAAAAAAATCCAAACTTTTTAGTTAACTGTCTTCTTTAATTTTATTCTTGTTTGCAACAAACACCC